>JASDQU011175352.1:13373-27077 GCA_032191745.1 Picea mariana
AGTTTAGCCTTTTATTTTAGTGAAATTGGCTCGAGAATGAGGTTAGGGCCTCAAGGGCAAGTTGATGGGCTTTGTGGGCTTGTGATGGGGTTCCACACCCACAAAAGGAGAATAAATTATTCTAATTAATTGTTGAGTTTAGGAAGGGCTCCTAAACTCACTCATTGGACTTGTATATAAAGGAGAGATGTCATTGTGACATTTGATCATGGGACATTGTGGAGTTAACATAAGTGAGTGAGCACTTGTGCTAGGAGGATGGAGATTTCAGCAAGGGAATTTCTGCACCTAGGCAATTTGGCTTAGGGTTTTTTGGTCCTGTTTATCTTGTTCTTGGCAGGAAAAAGATCTCACACGTGTGGAAGGCATGGTTGCAGCTCAAGAGGAGAGAGGTTGCACGTGTAGAAGAAGAGCAGTTGAAAAGATAGGTCGCATGTGTGGTACGGACTGTTGATTTCTCTAATTTCCAGATCTGATATGTTAAGTACCAAAGACTGGATACAAAAGCACCACAATAGATATACAAGAACAATATAGAAAACCACCACTTTTATTATAGAAAACCCTTGAGGTAGGGAAACACCATACAATGGATTCAATTATGGAAGGGATCCTCTCCTGTTCACTTGCCTCTCCGAGGGGGCAACCTCCTAATGAACTTCAGCTCCAAATACAATATTTCTCTTCATGTCCCATTACATTGCTTGAACCCCTTTATATAGTGGTACCGATCACTTAAGAACATTCTAGAGGAGGAACCTTCTAGAAGTATAACCTTCTAGTAAGTCCTCTTACATTTATTATATCTAACTACCATAGTGGGTCTTATTTAATACTATAATGGACCTAGTCCACCTTACATTGAATGGCCTCCACTATTATCACTATGGGCCCTTTGGGCCCCCCACTATCTCTCTAGCTACCTAACATTCCATCCCCCTTATGAAAGCGTTGTCCTTAATGCTTGATGTACAACCATATACCAGGGTCCCATGGATAAGTGTGGACCATAGTGCTGAAGTAGACTAGAGAATCAGGGTCCCATGGAGAAATAAAGACCAACATGTTGAAGTATGCCAACTTCCATTGTAAACTGGGGTCCCATGTCCAAGTGCTCATGTGAACTCCACACGGAAGATATCTGAACTCAAGAACAAACTGAAAATGATGCTCCAAAGATCTACATTGATCATGGAGATCCAAATATGTAGATCCCTCCATATCCAAAAAATCATCTGAATAACACATTAGTATTGGAGAATACTGAAACATCGTGTTCATAGAAGGCACTGGACTTCTCTCCATAATGTGCTCTACATAAGGTGAAGTAGATTCATCAAATAAAACATGAAAGTGGTTGTCATTCCAGAAATGACAACTATCCATATACCAATCATCACAATCAGCCTCAAAATCATATCAAGCATAGACTTATTGATTATATGCATCCTTGATGTCCATCATAAGATATCTCTCTTGTATGCTAGCCAAGGACTTTCGAACATTTTGACAATTAGCACTAATAATTTGTTGCCCCTCGTGAAAATGTTGCTTAATAGCTTCAATCTTCTGTAGAATGCCCATGAGGAGTTGAAATCCAATATCCATTGGGAACACAACATATAATATATCAAAATAAAGCTCTTAAAATGATTTATCCAATGGCACTGATCTGGTAGCTATCTGAGCACCCTATGAAAAATTATGAACTTTGCAGTCTCGCCGCCATCACAAAAACCCCCAAAAATCACTAATTTTAAATCAACAATATTTTCACTTCCAGAGCTCTGATTGAGATGATTTTTTTTTTTGAAATTGGGTGAAATTGTGAGAGGAACTTAGATCTGCAATTTGTTTTGGAAAATTATGCCCCAACTGCTACAAAAATAAAAAAAATCACACGACCGTTCGCGGAAAAAAACCCAGAAAATTGCATATTTTAAAATGCAAATAACTTGACTTCTCGGACTTCGTTTTAGACGATTTTTTTTTTTAACTTGGGTGTTTTTCTGAGTGGAACTTAGATCTACAACTAGATTTTGCAATTTTTGCACCAAAACCTACAGAAATCATTTGGAATGTTGCGGCCCTCTTTTTTTTTTTTGAAAAAAAATATGCAAAAATAACAAAAAATTTGCCCACACTTCTTGCCAAGGAAAGCGCTCTGATACCACTTGTTAAGTACCAAAGAGTGGATACAAAAGCACCATAGTAGATATACAAGAACAATATAGAAAACCACCACTTTTATTATAGAAAACCCTTGAGGTAGGGAAACACCATACAATGGATCTTATTATGGAAGAGATCCTTTCCTGTTCACTTGCCTCTCCGAGGGGGCAACGTCCTAATGAGCTTCAACTCCAACTCCAACTCCAATTACAATATTTTTTTTCTTGTCCCATTATATTCCTTGAACCCCTTTATATAGTGTTACCAACCACCTAAGAACATCCTAGAGGAGGAACCTTATAGAAGTATAACCTTTTAGTAAGTCCTCTTACATTTATTATATGTAACTACCACAATGGGCCTTATTTAATACTATAATGGATCTAGTCCACCTTACATTGAATGGTCTCCACTATTATCACTATGGGCCCTCTGGGCCCTCCACTACCTCTCTAGCTACCTAACATGATAATTATTACCTTATGATTTCAAACAGATTTCAATGCCACACTATCATAGAATAATTACACACTGAAAATTTCAACTGAAATAAAACTGTAATGGAAATACCAGAATCATAGAGAGATAGCCATGCACAATAGACACAAGATTTATCCTAGGAAAACCTGAATTCGAGAGACAAACCCAACAAACTTTTCTCTAGAAGAAATTTAATCCAAGTTCACAAATACATCACTAGAATCCAAGCACATAGGAAGTTGAGTCTAGTGTGAGGAAGAACCCTCAAGCATGGCGCATCACTGAACAAAGATAGCGCATCACCAAAAACAATTGCTAAGATGCTCCTTGAATAATTCGTTGGAACTGCTACTGCAACTGCAACTGCTACTAGACTTGCGCACTAGCTGAGGAGCTGAGTTAATGTGTAATAATGAAATGAACTTGCCTTTATTTATACTAATCATGTCACCTTATTTTACTAGCAGGGCCGACTTGTCATTTTTGGCCTTTAACTTTATTTTATTTCTTTTGTAGCCTTTACAAATGTTCCAGTGGGCCGACTTGGTCTTCTTGTCATTTATTTCTTTCTAGTGCATTGCAGGGTTTTCTATAATGGTTTCTTTGTATTTTCTTATGGAGAATGACAACCCGAAGTTGCAAAACTTCAACACTTCCTCTCAACGAGGGAGACATTCTCCATACTTGGATTTCTTCTGTCATAGAAAAGTTTCTTTATGAGCCATGTTGATGATCCATCTCCACACAACTGTGTCTAGCACCTTGGGTCTCAATGAAGGCCACACTTGGACCATTCACCTCCACAAGTACACCCTTGTGAGTGAATGTCACCATAGGTAAACCCCTGTGAGTGAATCTGTCATTCTTCGCTGGTTAAACTACCAATCCTGAGAGAATGACGTCCAATGCTATATAACACGTGGAAGCACCTCGAGTCCACAGGTAAACTCTTGTAAGTAAGGACTATGCCTGGGCCCATTTACCCCGGAAGTAAATGTATCCTTCTCCCTAGGCCATATCTAAGAGAAGGTTTGCCTGATGCTTACGTGTGCCACTCACCACCACAAGTACACCCTCGTGAGTAAGTGTCACTTACAGGTAAACCCCTGTAAGTGAATCTGTCATTCTCTACTGGTTAAACTACCAATCCTAGGAGAATGACGCCCGATGCAACCACACACTGGAGGAACACTAGCACCTCGAGTCTTCTTTCCTTTGAAGACTACGCCTAGGCCATTCACCACAGGTACACCCCTGTGAGTGAATGTCTACCCGATGCTGCCTCCTGGAGAACCGTCAACACCTAGAGTCTTCTGTCCTTCGAAGACTACGCCGGGGCCATTCTCCATTGGTCAAATCACCATGACCAATCTCGGGAGAATGTCTGCTCGGTGCTGCAAAACATCAACACACATGTGCAAACGTATAGGTTCGTACAACATACCTTATGGATCCTTACAACAGGCCGCACATGTGAGGAGTTTTTCTGGGCAGATTTGGCCGCATGTGTGAAGGGATAGGTCCGTACAGGTTGACGTCAATAGTCGTACGATTGATGTCAACAAGCCGTACATGTGACTTGTGGCAAGGTTTGTTGATTGGATAATTTCTGGAAAATTTTGTTGAGTTGGCTGCTGAATTTCTGAAGTTGCAAGGACAGGTTTGGTCATCTGTTTGGTGATTTTCTGGTTGAGTAGAAGGCTGATTTTCACGTTCAGAAATTAGTAATTTTAGTGCAGAAAATTGTGTCCCAAATTTGCAAATGATTTATCTCTGATTTTGAAGTTTCCACTGCTATAAATTTTTTGCCATAATTTCAGTGTAAAATTGTTTAGTGATATCAACTAGGATTTTGCCATTAAATTACTTGGAAGCAATTTTCAGATATGAAATTAGTCACATAGAGCTACATGTGAAAATTGACATACCCTTGGAAAAACCCTTAAGGGAAAACCAATACTGTGATGATTTTATTATAAAATCTGGGCTCCCATCCTGAGAAAATGGCCCAACTGAGGAAAAAATACAAGACAACAAAATAGATGATCACACATATGTCCTTAGATCTCGTTGGCTGCTACTCCTTTGCTGCCCCTTGCTCCCTTCCTTGGACCTTTCCCACTCACACTTGGATGAAAGTCCTTCTCCACCCAATATAATGAGATTTCACTATCTCACTCTGTGTGTGTCTCCTCATCTCACCTTAGTTGCCTTTTATAATGTTGAGCTTAGCCTAAATCCAAAACCCTAGATATCAAAAGTGATCAACGACTGATATTAGATCTCACCAACACTTTAGATTAATGGCTAGGATTTAATTTTATTCACTAATGCCAAAAACTTAGGCATTGAATTAAATTGAACTCAATTAATTATAAAAAGGCATTCACTTTAATAATTACTTTAATAAAGTGAATTTCCTAAGTCTTTAGAGGTATTAATGACGACTTCCACATGTTAGACACAAAACCAATGTGGAAGTACGTGTCCGATGCTACAAACATCAACATGGGAAAGCATCTTGTTTGGATGAAAATGATTATTGATAAGTTGGGCCTGTTAAAACCCCAGATACCAGATTTTATTTTAAATTGCTAGCGATCTTTTATACCCAGAAAATTAATTAAGCAGAAATTAATTAGCTACACTGTTGAATCAAAAATACATTGGCATTTAATAGTAAATATGCAGTGGAACAACAAGTAGAAAATTAGTCATACATAGCAGAAAAAAATCAGTCACACATTACATAGTTGTTTACCTTGGAAACCCAGCTTGGGATAACCAACATTTAGTGTTTTTATTATTATTTTGGCCCTCAGAGAAATAAAAATTTTTACAATAGTTTGGAACATGTAACTCATCCCTTTTGGAAAATCCACCCACAGAAAATCGGCCCACTGAAACCTAGGGCCTCCCTCTCAGGTGTATGATTGCATTGGTACGCATCTGTACGACTTGACCCTCTCTGAATTCAACAAACTCGACCCGCTCTTGCCTTTGGGATCTCCTTGTTGCAACACTTTTCCTTCTCTTTAGCTTTGAGTATCTCACTCTTCCTTGAGAAAATCACTCTCTCACAAATGTGTGTGTCTTTCTCCTCTCCTTAGGGTTTCTTTTATAACTTTTCAATGACCAAAACCCTAACCCCTAATCTCCGAAGTGATGAATGGCTAGGATTAAATCCTAAGCCTTACATGAGATCAATGGTCAAGATTAGATCTAAGTCACTTAAATGAATTAATTCACTTAACCTCAGAAAACGTTAGTCAATAGTCAACATTAATTAATACCTTTAATTAATGTGCTTTTCCTAAGCCAAACTTATGAAAGAAATATAAAAGTCATTTACTCAATAAATTAAGCAAGTACCTAGAGAGGCTTTCGACATTTTCTGCATGCTTGACACCTAGCCTATGCAAAAGCACATGTTCGAACTATAATCATTAAAACTCCCTCATAACGATGAAGGTATTCTACACCACGCCCAACTTATACTTGAAGAAAAAAACCTTGCCCTTTATCAAAGCTTTGGTGAGAATATCTGCAACTTGCTCATCCGTGGAGATATAATGAAGCTTCATTGCTCCCCTATGAACTCTGTCCCTGATGAAGTGATATTTGATCTTTATGCATTTGGACCTGTCATGAAACACTTGATTCTTCGAGAGTTTTATGCAACTCTGATTATCGCAATGGATCATTGTCGGCTCCAACTTTTGACCAAATAAACCTGTGAGCATCATGTGAAACCAAATGGCTTCATAACTTGCTAGACATGCTACCATGTACTTGGCCTCCGTTGAACTAAGTGCCACTGACATCTGCTTCTTGCTAAACCATGAAATCACTGTCGATCCCAAGTTGAAGCAACACCCTGAGGTGCTTTCCTGTCCATTGCACTCCTAGCCCAGTCTGAGTCTGTATAGCCTTGTAACTGTACTCCACCACTCTTGACATATTTCAGCCCATACTCCATTGTACCTCGTAAGTACCTGAGCACATGCTTTGTTGGAACCCGATGCACCCTCCTCGACTCCACCATAAATTGGCTCAGGGTATTCATAACAATGCATATATCTAGCTTAGTGTTGACTAAATACATCAAGAAACCAATTAGCTGCTTGTACAATGTAGGATCAACCAATTCTGACTCAGAAGCATTCAACTTCTTCAAATTGGTTATCATGGGTGTAGATATAGGCCTGCAATCCACCATCTCGAATCTCTTCAGGATATCAATTGCATATTTTCCCTGTCCTAGGAAAATATCACCTGCATGTTGCCACACCTCCAATCCTAAAAAGTAGTTTATCATGCCAATGTCCTTCATCTCGAACTCCGAAGCTAAATCTCGCTTGCACATCTCAATGAGCTTCTTTGACCCTGTAAGGAATAAGTCATCTACATAAAGTACCAAGATGAGTGGATCATCGTCAACAAGTGTGTAATACATGTTGGGATCCCCCTCACTCTTGGTGAAGCCTATGCATTGCAGATACCCATCAATCCTCGAGTACCATGCCCTCGGTGCCTGCTTGAGTCCATATAATGCCTTCTTCAATCTGCATACATGAGAATCTCTCCCATGCTCCTCAAAAACCTTGAGGCTGTTCAATGTACACCTCCTCCTCAATCACTCCTTTGAGGAAGGTTGTCTTCACATCCATCTGATGTATCCTCCACCCCATCTCTGAAGCAATAGATTTAACAACCYTGATAGAAGTATACCTGGCGACTGGAGCAAATGTCTCCTCATAGTCCACTCCCTCCTTTTKTGAGAACCCTCTCGCCACAAACCTTGCCTTGTACTTTTCAATACTGCCATYCGTAGTATGCTTGATCTTAAAGATCCATCTCGATCTCACCACTGATTTCCCCTCTGGCCTCGGTRCAATGTCCCACACATCATTCTTCATGATGGAACCATACTCCTCCATCATGGCATCCCTCCAAACTTGGTGGCCTGMTGCCTCCTYAAAACTAGTAGGCTCGGAATGGATGATGTCACTCATGAGCGCCATGTAACTAGGAAACTATCTCGRTGGTTTTCTCTCCTTGAAAATACTCCTAGGAGCCTCCAYATKCTCCCGAGCATCTCTCAGTGTTTGCTCGAGCCATTTYGGCCTCCTCYTRACAGAAGTAGAAGGAATCTCCAACTCCTCCTCCTGATYTGAAGATSGAGTCCTTGCCGCTGGTGCYRGTGTTTCCTCAATCTTCAGAGCCACTTACTCCTTATCTTSTGCCRCTAYTGGAAGAGATCCATGTGACTTCCTAAAGGCTCTGCTCTCCTCAAATCTGACATCCCTGCTTACCACAATCTTCCCCTGGGATGGAATGTGGACTTGATACGCCTTTGAAGTCTCACTATATCCCACAAAGATGCCCTTCTGTGTTGAGGGTTCCATCTTCATTCTCTTCTTTGAAGGTACATGAATATATATTGGACACTCGAAGATGCGAAAATGCCCAACCTCCGGTTTCACTCATGTGAACGCTTCCTTAAGATTCTTTTCCTCCAAGATCTTATGAGGACTCCTGTTCTAAATATAAACTGTCGTGTTGTACGCCTCTGCCCAAAGGAACACGAGCAGATCCTGATCATGGATCATTGCCTTGCCAGCTCCAACTATGGCCCTGTTCTTCCTCTCTACCACCCCATTAAGTTGTGGGTTGTATGGCACTGTCAGCTCTTTAATTCCTGCTTCCTTGTAGAAATTCTTGAAGTCGTTGGAGGTATACTCACCCCCATTGTCTGACCTTCCTCCCCGTCTGGTTCTCCACGAGAGCCTTAAACTCCCGAAACCGACTTAAGACCTCATCCTTGGTCTTCATGAAGTAGATACACATTTTCCTGGAGAAATCATCAATGAAGGTTACATAGTAGTTGTAACTTGTAACCACTCAAAGATGCCACTGACATAGGACCACATACGTCTGAATGCATCAGATCCAATATCCCTTTGGACCTGCTATCACTGCTAGGAAAGGTTGTCTTGGCATACTTGCCAAGTGCACATCCCTTGCACACGCCTTGCTGCTCTACACTGAACTATGGAAGACCAATGACAATCTCCCTCAATATCGTAAAGCCCTGTGGTGCAAGGGACACATCCTCCTGTGCCATAACTCACACAAGTTGTCATTATCACTATCATGAACTAGGGCACGTACATGTTGAGCCTTCAACAAGTACAAGTTACCCTCTCTACTTCCAATTACTCGTCTTGAGCTTGGACTAGAAGCTCTCAACCTGACAAGTACCTGTCCATCCTGGAAATAGACTTCATACCCCTTGTCCTCCATGGTTGAGACTGCGAGTAGGTTCTTGGTTAGCCTGGGTACATATATCACATTGGTCACCTCCAAAGGACTTCCTGACTCTAGCTCAAACTGAATAGTCCCAATCCCCTCTACAACACCCCCGACATCATTACCAAGCTTCACATGTAGTTTTGAGCCTTCCTCTGAAATATTGGTGAATACCTCCCGTGATCCCGTCACATGATGAGAAGCACCACTGTCCATGAACCAGCCATCTTTGGCTAAGGTGCCAAAATGACAAGACACTAACGAGAACTCCTTCTCGAACTTGGTGGCAAACTCACTCACATGTGTGTCTGTTGATGCTGCAACTTGTGCCATATTCTTTCCCTTGTTCGAACATTGACCTGCATAATGGCCAAACTTGTGATAAGTAAAGCATTTCACCTTGCTCATGTCTTTCTTCTTTCCATCCTGAGAGGTGGCCTCCCCACTAGTATTCTTCTTGGTCTTCCCCTTACCGTTCCTTGCTTGACTTGCAAGAGCAAGGTTCTCATCATCACCCGCCTTTTGCTAGCCTCCATGTAGAAATTCCTCTCGAATCTCTTCTTGGATGAAATCATTCCACAATCTCTCCCAGTCAGGAAGTTTTTCTCGTGCCACAATGCCTTTGACGAAGGGAGCCCATGGCATAGTGAAGCCATTTAGGGCCGTTCTCACCAACTCTTGTTCTGACATTGCCTTCCCAACTGCTGCCAACTCATCATGAACCTGTGTGATCCAGGTGAGATAAGAAGCTACTGTATCTAATTTGGACATCTTGGTGCCCCCGAGTTTCTCTCTTAGCACCATCTTCTTATTCTGCTACCGCTCTGGTATAGTTTTGTCAGAGCCTCCCACATATCCCTGATTGTCTTCTTTCCGGATAGATGAGGGATCACATGATTCTTTACTGCATCTAGAATAATCCTCCTGGCTTTCATGTCCTTTTTGTTATGGTTGGCCAATTGTGTAGCATCAATAGGAGGGGTGAGTTTCTGATCTGCAAACTCCCAAATCCCATTCTCCATCAGCACCAATGCTATCCTCTCCTTCTAGGGACTGTAGTTGGATGCACCCTCCAACTGGTCTTCGAATCCCAGTCTAGTTGTAGCCATCCCCGTCCAATCAAATACTCAACCAAAAAATACTTTACTACTAGAAACTTCTGCTATAAACCTGTGATAAATCTTATCTCCCACTTCTTCAGAGTTTAGAGTTCTGATACCATGTTAAAACCCCAAATACCAGATCTGATTTTAAATTCCCAACAATCTTTTGTACCCAGAAAATTAATTAACCAGAAATTAATTAGCTGAACTGCTGAATAAAAAATACACTGGTATTTAACAGTAAATATGCAGCGGAACAAGTAGAAAAACAGTCATACATAGCAGAAAAAAAAATTAGTCACACATTACACAATTGTTTACCCTGGAAACCCAACTTGGGAAAACCAACATTCAGTGTTCTTATTATTATTTTGGCCCTCAAAGAAATCAGAAATTTTCCAGCAGTTTGGAACTTGTAACTCATCCCCTTTGGAAAATCCACCCATAGAAAATTGGCCCATTGAAACCCAGTGCTCGACCTCTCTCTCAGTTGTACGGCTTCGCTGGTACGAATATGTATGACTCGATCCTCTCTGAATTCAACAAACTTGACCCTCTCTTGCCTTTTGTGGGATTTCCTTGTTGCAACACTTTTCCTTCTCTTCAGCCCTGAGTATCTCACTCTTGAGAAAATCACTCTCTCACAAATGTGTGTGTCTTTCTCCTCTCCTTAGGCTTTCTTTTATAACTTTTCAATGATCAAAACCCTAACCCCTAATCTCCAAAGTGATGGATGGCTAGGATTAAATCCTAAACCTCACATGAGATCAATGGCCAAGATTAGATCTAAGTCATTTATATGAATTAATTCACTTAATCTTAGAAAACCTTAGTCAATAGCCAACATTAATTAATACCTTTAATTAATATGCTTTTCCTAAGTCAAACTTAGGAAAGAAATATAAAAGTCACTTACTCAATAAATTAAGCAAGTACCTAGAGAGGCTTTGGACATCTTTTGCATGCTTGACACCTAGCCTATGCAAAAGCACCTATGCGAGCTATAATCATCAACAGGGTCTTCCTCAAAAAGGCTCCATCCGTCTATATAGTGCTAATCAAAGTACCATCGTACTTATTCATAATCCCATCGGTCATAAAAAATCTAAACATGTTCATCTCAATGTTTTAAAACTCTGACTCGGACTCGAAATCGGTCGAGGGTCAACTCGAACTCCGATTCAAGATTCTCATCATTAGTATCACCCTTCGCCTCTTGTCTAGCCTTTGCCTCTACGTTGATCCTCTAGGGACATTAGTCAACACCACCCTATTTTGATGAAATTGCCTAATCCAAGCCTTATAATATGGTAGAAAAAACTTAACATGCCTAATCAATGATTTTGGTTTGAGTGAAGGGTATATTTTTGCTAAGGCCATGGCAGAGGAGTTCAACAATCAATATCACCAACATCATTTTTAGGTWAAGGGCTTGGTGCTCTTGATTAAATGCCAATTCCATACCTTCATACATGATRGAATCTAATGAGAATGTTGCMATCCTACCAATCCCAAAAACTGTTAAGTTTGCTGAATTTTGAATGGGATATCAAATTTACTTTCTCCATATGATGTCTGATGAGGTTGGAACTTGTTATCTCCTCAAATAAATTGGTGGAGATTTTGCTTTTGAGGTGATAGGTTGTGGTCCAAAATTTATTTTTAAATTTTTGTAGGTAGGTTAGAGAGTCTATTTTCTGTAAATAAGCTCAGAAAGAACTTTTGATTTGGTTTGGTCAAGCAAAAGAYAGAATCTYAGGTTTCGGAGGTTGGAACTTGTTATCTCCTCAAACAAATTGGTGGAGATTTTGCTTTTGAGGTGATAGGTTGTGGTCCAAAATTTATTTTTAAATTTTTGTAGATAGGTTAGAGAGTCTATTTTTTGTAAATAAGCTCAGAAAGAACTTTTGATTTGGTTTGGTCAAGCAAAAGACAGAATCTCAGGTTTCAGAGGTTTAGGCGAGCCTGAAACGCGCTCATTAACCAYCRAAAGCCTTYGTTCYCGGTAGTTAAGAGGGAAAAGCAAAAGYRYGKTTARCTACCGAAAAKATTTCAACGGGAAAAATGAAAAGCCCRTGCTTTCGCACRAGCCAGTTGTCAATTGGYGCAATGATGAAAACATAACCGCCRAAAGCYCATGGAGGTKGTAAGGTATGCATGTTCTTGTTGTATCTATCCGAAGATTGATATCCTGTTGTCCTTTTAACTGCATTTGTCATTTCAAAATTAAGACTCGTCAAAGATACAGAAACTCATGCGTGTTTCCCGACTAACATAAATGATTAGTCACGTAGCCCCTCACCATTTCCAGTCACGAGTACACAAATCCATTATGACCTCGATTAATCTCTGATTTGATCTCCATTCATTATCAATTCGAATTCGGGAGTTATTGAGACAGTCTTGAGCCCGTGATTTCATCAAGCAAACGCATATCCAGAGATCATAATCCCGTTTCTTGTGGTGATCGCCGAGTGCAGTTAGAGTTCAACAGATCGTTATCAAGCCAATTGTCATACCATCAAGCCAGGTCGAGTCATCAGGTAGTTCAAAGTTCATACTGTTTCAATTCAATTGTATATCTCACCGAAACTCGAAATTTTCTGCGTATATTTAGTCAGTCTGTTGCCTAAATTTGGTAGTGATCGAGCTTTGTGATCGGAACTCTGTGTCACCCTGTCCCGTTTATTTTTCTATGAGTCATACTCTCTGTGATCCAAAATCATAGAGTCTTTGTCTCCTTGGCACGAATTTTTCCTTAATCACAGGTACAGTCAGCATTTACTAATGCCGAAAGCAGGGCCAGTTCTAAGGGATGAATTGGATGGAGTTTGGTACCTGGAGGCGCACCCTGAGGTGGCCGAGTTCTTCAAGCAGACTGGAGTCTATACGTATTGTGAAAAACTGGCAGATTTTCACCAACAGGTGTCCGAAACCTTTGTTAGCTCGTATGATGGAAGGACAACAACAATGGGAAAGGAGCAATTTGTGGTTGATGAGGCAGCCATAGCTGAGTTCACTGGTCTTCCCAGAACAGGCGATTGTTGGTTCAAATCAACTGTACCTTCAAATATCGAATTTAGATTCTATCTACAGCCTCTGCACAAAGATCTTACATGGAAAAAAGACATACCAATGTCTTATTTGGAACCTAAGTGGCAATCTCTCCTGAAGGCATTCTTTGTCTATATCACCTGTGAAGGTAGATACAACAGAGTCATGTTCTACCACTTCAAACTCTTAAATCACTTCACAGGGAGATCTCCCATCAATTTACCATTTTACTTGCAGAAAGCCCTCACGAAAATGGCTAGGCAGGTCAAGGCCAAGCCCACTAAGGTGGCAAGTAGATTGTCTCATCAAGGACTCATTACTCTCATTGTCAAAGAGTCATTGAAGAAAAGGCAGGTAGATTGGAACTACTTCCTCTTCTGGAATGAATTCCAGACTGATTGGCAACAACAGGAGAAGGGTAAAAAAGCTGCCACTAAGAAAACCATTACTCCTAAAAGCAGTCATAGAAAATGGAAGGGTATCTCACCACCAAGAGATCTGATAGAATCATCCTCTGTTAAAAAGAAAAGAACCAAAAGAAAGTTACAGTTTGAGGGTGAGCAGTCCAAGGACCCTGCTGAAG
>JASDQU011175355.1:14787-26948 GCA_032191745.1 Picea mariana
TAAAATAATATTTGGTTGTGGTAAAATTTTATAATCAAATGTAATATTGTTAAGATACTATGATGAAGAAATCAATTTAGTTTATCTAATCTTATGAAATGTAAGCAAAGACTTAGTTAATTTTAACATTTTATTTCTTATGAAAAAATAAAAGAAATGTGTTAATTATCATATTTTTTATTAACTAAAAATATATATAACCATTGATATATTAATAAATACTAGGTGAGGGATGCTTGTCATTGATATATAAATACATTGGTATTTGACCTATGTAACATTTCTCACAAGAGCAGGGAATTTGGTAAGTTAGTGGGCCAAGCCAAGCATTAGGTTGGATTTATCTTTATCATTTCTAAAAAGTTGTTCTAGGGTTTTGTAAGGTTTGA
This sequence comes from Picea mariana, assembly GCA_032191745.1. Classification (NCBI taxonomy): domain Eukaryota; kingdom Viridiplantae; phylum Streptophyta; class Pinopsida; order Pinales; family Pinaceae; genus Picea; species Picea mariana. The sequence goes on from JASDQU011175355.1 coordinate 15,177, forward strand.
ATACAATTTGAATATTTTTTTAGCTAAGAGCTTGGAGATCTCATGGGTGGTGCCCTGGAAATAAGATAGAGAGATGAGAGCATGATGAGGGGATGAGGGAGAGGTGATTTTAGGTTTAGGGTTATTGTCCAAGAGAAGAGATGAAGAGATGAGAGCTCAACGAGGAGGGGTTGAGGGAGAGGTGATTTTAAGTTTAGGGTTACTGGTTGAGCTAAAATGTGTGTGATTTGTTAGAGAGAGAGTATCCATTAGATAATAGGGTTTTGGTTAGGTAGGCATTTTCCTTCTTAAGATCCATTAGACATTGCCTAATATAATATTTCTCATAGATAGCCTTCTCATAAACAAAGCATTCTACATCAATTGTGTGGCAGGGTTTTATTCCAAATGTGGTGATAGGTAGAACCATTTATATCTTAATAACAAACCATTTTGATGAGTTTTTGGGACTAAATCAAGTTAATGGCTGAAAATTGACCATAATAACCTAACTTCTTATAATTAAAAAGTATGTAACTTCAATCATAACTTAAGAAGTAGGAAGATTAAATTTATGATTAATATGGTGTATTGTGTTTAAATGTATTTAGTCAAACTAAATATTGTTTGGATCATGAATATTAATAAGTTAAATATGTATTTCTTTGAATCATTCAAAAATGTATTTCTATTTTATTTTACAATAAAATTATATATATATATATATATATATATATATATTAGTTACTAAATATTGAGATTTTAGTTTGAATTACTATTTAAAATATAAAAAATATTTAGTCATTCAAACTAAAATCTCATATTAAGTAACTTATATATATATATATATATATTATTTTTTATATTTTTTTATATTTTCGTTATTAAATATTGAGATTTTAGTTTGAGTTATTAAATATTTTATATTTGAATTATTAAATATTTTTATATTTTAAATACTAAATATTGAAAACATTAAGAATCTAGTATTTACAATCTTTAGAGATTATTTTTTTTTTAAAATAAACCATAGAAATGTATACAAGAAATACTCAACAAAAAAGCAAAAGAAATCCAAATTCTAATCATTAATAAAAATGTTTCAAAGTCTAAAATAATTATAGAATATTGTAAAAATATTTTATAATTTTTAATTTAACATTTATTTTTTCAAATTTTTATAATTTATATAAAAATATTATTTAACATTTAATATTAAATTTTAAGTAAAAACAATTCAATTGAAAATATTTAATATCAATATTTAATTCAAAAAGATTTAATTGAAAATATTAAAATATTAAATAATAATATTTTTATCATATATTATTTTTAAATATTTTTTATTATTTAAAAATATAAACTATTTAAATTTAAATTTTTATATTTTTATTTTACAATTAAATAAAAATTATAATATAAAAAAAAGAAGTAATAAAATTTTAATATCAACAAATTGATTTTATTGTATTACCTAATTCCCTATATCCATTGAACAATTTTTTTTTATATTGTTTATTTTTGTATAATATACTAAAAGTACTACTAGTTCATGTCACTTTAAAACTTGGTTGTCCAATCCTTCGATCTCTTTATGCTTGTATGCAAAATGTCAATGTAATGTATTTATGATTAACCTCATAAAATACTTTCATACCTGTTTATTTCAGGTTATCTCACTTTGCAACTATTTTTTGGGTTTTTTTGGAACATAGATAATATGATTAACCCCATAAAATACCTTCATAGATTTTTCTTTTAGGCTATCCCACCTTAAAAGAAAAAATATAAGAGGGAAGAAAATGGTGAATAACCTTGAATCAATAATATTAATAGGAATATAATAATCTTGAATCTTAATTCATTAATATTAATAAGAATATTCGAAAGTAACTTTGATGTTCAATCAAGGGACTTCAATGGTTATTCCACCTTGCAACTATTACCAAAAACACAAGAGGGAATAAAATGGTGCATAATCTTGAATCATTAATATTAATAAGAATATTTGAAATATGAATAAGAATATTTGAAAGTAACTTTGATGTTCAGTCCAACAATTTCAATGGGCTAGCTTTTGTAGCTTGGCTCCTCTTTTCTCTATTATAGATCTTATACTAGGTAGATTTTGTAAATTGGCTCTTCTTTTTTCTTTATAGATCTTATAGTTCTGAAGGAACAAACAATATTATGCACTCTACAACAAAATAATAATAAATACTATATAGCCCAAAGGAATACAATATCTCTTTAATACAAAATATGTTCTCTAAACCGATGTCATTTATACATATAATGTATTGGATACCTATTTAATATAGACTATGGTCTCTAAACCATTGCCCTTTCTACATATAATATTGAAATAAATATGCAATTATATCAATGGACTCATGAAAACATAGAGATTCAATTTTTTCTCATTAAAACACTCATCTCTTTTATATTATTTATATGCATCCAATGACATCCTGATGCAGACCCCCTACCTACCTACCTCTGCCTCGATAGGGTCTGCTAACCCCCTGGTCAAGGATCGTTCAAATTTCCTTGAGTTGTGTTAGCACAAGAACTTACAGCCTCTCCATAAGCAACTAAATAACCTCTAATAGGTTAAACAGAGGCTTTCATCTATTAGCTCAAAGTTCTTGATTAGTCTCATCATATGGAAAATCATAGATATTTTGTAGCACCATGGCGCTGTGGAATTGTCTATATAGAATGGTCTGCCATTTTACTACCTAAAATGTTACCAAATCTGTTAAGTAGTGTAATGATGGCACTATGAATTCCATAGGTTGTTACTAGATCCGTTTTCATGTCGGATGCTACCAAAACTTTCAACGTTGAAGTGATGTAGCTGTGAATTATGATGGTGCTACCAATTGCATGCAAACACACTAGGATGACGCTATCAAAAGGCGCTACCGAAATTTTGGCAGAGACCAAATTATGCAGAACTATTTTGCAAGGACACTTTGGCAGTTTTGAGTGACTAATTAAAACTTGGATTGTGAACAATTGAGAAGGTATTTTTGAAAAATAGAGGAGGTGTTTGTTCATATCATTCCAAATAACAAAATCTCTCTCAGTTTTTCAAAATGTGCTATGGTTTGAGAGATATTAGACATAGAAGTGATGCTACCAACTGTTTTACAACGGTGCTACCAAATTTTCTGTAGCGGTCATGGTTTTGATATTCGCCTTCTTGGGAGGTTTCCACATGTCAAGGAGGATTCAAATGGATTATAAAGGATTGGTTAGATGTCAAGAGACACCTTCACCTAGGATTTAGCTCCATCAAATGCCTCATGCAATGAGGTGGAAACAATTAAATTCCTAAAAATTAACAATTTGTTGGATTTTTGTCTTTTTGATTGTTGCCAGCTATCTCCAAGGCTTAGAATCCAATGTAGGATATGGGATTCAACCTCATAAGGTTATTTGGATGTTATTTTATATTTAAGTAAGAATATATCTCTTGGAGAAAGGGATTGATGAGCCAAGAGAGGCTAGAGAGAGTAGGAGCAAACAATTTTCTTATGTGTGTTCATTTGTAATCCAGTGGGAATTTATGATTTTAAGCATTACTTCTATTGGAGACTCATGAGAGCTATGATTTTAGATTGTAAATATTTTTTATATTTCTTCTAATTTGAATGTATTGCATATTTGAGGATGAAAGGATATCAATGATTTATGGATCTCTAAGCAGCAAAGGATCTGATGTATTTTGCCCATCAGTCATTGTTTATATTCAGGTATTTGTTGATTCATTAAATTGAGAGGATATATGTTTAGTGAACATTATACCTTATGTTTTCCTTCTTCATTCTTCCACTTATCAGCATATAATATTGTTTTATGTTCAGCATCTTTTGTGCCTTTGATGCGTAGGATGTTTGTGACTCTAGTACCCATTGGTGCAGCCTACTCATTTCCAGTTTTTTGCCCTCTCCCTTTCTTTCTCCATCTTGTTGATCCACCTATTGAAAATAAAAATTACCTTTTACATTCTGATGGGTGATGAGATTACACTTTAGCGGTCACAGTGTGACTTTCAGTGTTAACAAGTCGAAATGGCTATTTGGTCCTTGTTGGAAACCTCACTAAACAAATCCACAAGTCTAAATGCGAAACTGAGCCTGCGCGTACAAGCATCAGACGTGAGCTTCACCTCCACATGACCATGGGTTGCGACTGCATGCCTACACAAAAGGTGCATCGTGATTTTGTGTGTCGAGACGTTATGAGTGAGCCAATCATGACTCCTCGACTCTCGAAATACTGAAATTCTCTCGCATCATATCAATAGCTCCTGATGCTCCAAGACTCGATGATCTAGATCTTATCTTTCACGAAGTCGAAACTTCACGACTCGGGACTTTGGGATGGTTCTCTCCTTTGAACCATCAACTCCCAAAATGTCGAAATGTCGATGCTTCAGATCGATGGCCCACAACCTGACTCGATCAATGATGCACATTTGATGTCGAGATTTTGCGTTTCATGAGTTTTCGAAAACTTTCCCTTTGACTTCCCTGAGTCACGAGTCAGCGAATTGCTGATCGGCTGCCACACATCCCTTCTGATGGACGATCCTGATGATTTTGGGACTTCGTCTTTCGGGACTTTTGGAGGTCACTTCCCCCGTTTCTCTCGATTCTCGATTATTTGACGTTTGTGGATCTACGCCACCTATGATCTTTCATATCTACGATTGTTTTCTGCTCGAAACTTCAGCCTTTAGCGATCTTAAATCTCAACCTCCTCCTTCATGATTCTCCCAGAGTGTTTTCTCTAAGAATTAATGATCTCGTGCCACACGTTCTTTTCTGGACCAACAATATAGATCTCCTCCTTTTGAGCTTTGTCACCTTTCTTCCCAGGCTTGGAATATTTTGATGCTTCAAAGGTCTCGGCCTTCGAATCTCAAGGATGATTTTAGGGGCTAAATTTCCTTGATGGGCAAATTTTCCATGGTTTTTCCCAAAACACGATTCACTATTCTAAAAATGATTTGCCCAAATTCTATAGGATAAAACTATTTTACCTTAAAAATCACCAAAATTTTATACAAACTATATAAAATCCTTAGAAATTTGAATTTTTTTATAAAAATATTGCCAAACATTTATAATTGGCATATGAAGGATTAGTAAGATTCACCAAGATTTATACATTTTAAAATAAATTTCCATCTTTAAAAACATCCCTGCCTTCGACTATCCTTCTGCGATCCCAACTATTGGGTCTCATCTGTGTTTTGGAAACGCTATCCCTCCTGAGCTTTGGAAATGGAGTTTGACCTCGGCTCTGAGCATACTTGCGCTCTGCATGCGGCTTCACACTACTCCTCCTGAGATTTTGGACATTTAATGAGTTCACGCATGCACATACCTGGTTCAATCTCTCTTGAGCTTTGTCTAAGGCTTGGACTTCGAATATTCTCTGTCTTTTTTTCTTTTCTGTTGGGACTCTATGCGCAAAAGGCACTATTCCTCCTGAGCTTTGGGACTTCAAGCAAGTTCTCTTCTATGCATGCTCCTTATGCTTGACTAGCCTCATGATGGTTTTCTTTTCACACTTCGCTCAAGTTTTGGCCTGGTGCACTCCTTACATGGGTCTTCCTCTAGAGTGTTCAACAACTATGTTTTTCTCCTTGAGATTCAACTACTCGGACATTAAAGGTCCATGTCCCTTTCACTCCTCGAAGTTATATAAGTGCCCCCTTGGAAACTTATGCTCAAGCACTCCTTACTAAGCTGATAGAGTATTTAGTAACTCTGTAAGTGTCCTCTCCTTGAAACTTCTCTCCTCGGAGAACTTGAAATAGAGTTCCTTTGTGCACTCCTTCCACACGCTCAATGCCCTCTTGGCAGAGCTTTGCAGAATCCTCAACAATTTTTTTTCTTTCCTCTGTTCCTTCCTCTACACAGTCTTACCTCCAAGCTGTTCAAAAACCTTGAGGCTTCTCCCTTGAGTCTATGATTCCTCTGGTGCACCCTCCTAGCATTTCTTTTCCTGAATTCCACAAAACTCAGATGTGCACTCTTTGCACTAGCTTACAGAGTCCTCAATACTCTGTCATGCAACCCCTTGCATGAAGCCACAAAGAACCTAGACTGAAATCATAAAAATCAGAAATATATAGAGAAGTCTATCTATCCATGTAGATGGAAAGTAGCATACATCTACAACATATGCAAATAGAAGCATAAAAGACATTCATAAATACACACAATACAATATGCAGGAAAAACTGCTCTATATGCATTAATCTCACAATGCTTGTACAGTTACAAAAGCTCAGACCGTAATCGAGTCTCGACTCTCTCTTCTCTTCTGTACATGATGGTTCTAATTGAATCTAGATACAAATATCTTTTTACAAAAGGGGGCTCCTCGATATCTTCCCTCCATCTCACCTACTCTCATTAATTACATTAAATTGCATTCAATGGTTGTCTAGTCCGAATTGGATCTAGATATTCATCCTCTCAACCATTAAAGGAGACTCTATCTACTATCTGCACAAAGGCATCTATTTGGATCTTCTAGCCTTACAAACATTTAATTACATTCTAAAATTTAAAATGAGAGGGCTTGCACCTCTCCCTTCCTTGAATGCACGCTTGATGTGTTGTCTAGATGGCGTGATGATGGGTTGGAGTGATGCTCCTACATCATACTCCACTGCTATGAAAAATTCATGAGATCTTTCTCATGAGCTTCCCAACTCTGTTGAAATCCACCTAGATCCCAAACTGTCCTTTGGATTTGTCCATCTACTCCACTGCTTTGTTGTTGCTGCTTCTTCCCTGCTGCTATGGCAGGCATCCTTCTGCTCATCTTTTCCTCACTGACAATTTATGTTGCTCACCTCAACATCATCCTTATTATATGTTTTATCTCCCTATCCTATTGTTCTAGTGGCTGGCTCTCTTTATGCTGCTTGTTATGTTATCTCTCCTCCTTCTCAATGGGTAGATCAAATCGATCTCCCATGTGATTTTCTCCATCTCTTGTGGCCTTATCTTGCCACCCTGCTACAAAATTCAGTTTTGTAGTCTTATCACTGAGTTGCTACTCAACCTCTTCCTTTGACAACTTTGTTGTTGCCAGTTATCCTACTGGCATATCTCCAGCTTCTTCCAGCTGCTCCTTGGGCTGGTATTCTCCCTCTGTATCCAACCTGATCTATTGGATATGCACGCATTGCACTCTCACCCTTCTCTCTAGGTATTCCAATTATTCACATAGACCAACAAAATATATGATTTCTGCTTCCTCTTCTTCTTCTTTTTTAGCCTCCAATGCTACAGTTACCTCCTGTTCAGCTTCCTGGCTTAAAATTTCAAGCAATTCTATTGAATTCTGTTCTTCTTCTGCTAGGGGAAACATCAACATCTGCTCCTCCTTGACATTTTCTTTTGGCTTTCCTTCTACTGTTGATGCATCTGCAACACAAGATCTAGCCTCAACTGGGCTATGTGTCAGGAATACTTCAATTCATCCAATGATCAGAATGCATTTCAGATCCTCCTTTGTCAGCTTCTCTTGCTAACATGAAATCACCTCTGAGTTCATGAGACTGTCAGATAGTCTCTTCTCTTCTCCCTTGCCCACTTGGAAATATGTCATTTTTTCCATGCCCTCCTGGTAGTCTATGAGATCCTCCAATGATCTCATCTCATTTCCCACCTGGAAATATGAACTTTCATTACTACCCACCTGGTAGTATTTGAGATCAACCAATGACCTCTTCTCATTTCCCACCTGGCAACTTGAAATTTCCTCACTACCCACTTGGAAGTTTCTGAGATCCTTCTCTGATCTCTTCCCCTCATCATCACTAAGACTCTTCCCATCTTCTGGATCATAGATGTGGACTACTTCCTCTTCACCTCTGAGGTTTTCAACATGCATCAGCCACATTCTCAACAACCTGGACTGTCCTTTGGCCAACAATATCTGAACAGGCAACTTCACCTTATTCTTCATGGGCCACTCATACACCAAATGCATATTTGCATCTTGCTTCATTTTAAATGAAAGCTTCTCCATTTGCGCTCTTATCTCGTTGATCTCTTTTTCTATCTCAGACTTGATTTTCTACTAGAGGTCTCCTCTTGGACCATGTTCATGGCCTTCAATAGCCATCTTTTTCTTCTACCTTCTCTCTTGGCAAGTCTGTTGTTCACTCTACAACTAAGAGCATTCCCAACTTCCCCTACAACTCACATGGATGTCTACTGACTGTTGCACATCTTGTAAAAATCACCACAGAGCATTAACACCCTGTCTTCCTTCATCTATTGTATATAGATGAAATTATGATACCACTTGATGTTATTAGAATTTCTCCTTCAATCCTTTTCGCCTGAAATATACAGATGAAATTTCACTCTGATAGCACATGAAGTTGTGTATCATAGTATTTTCTTTATCTACTCTCTGCTATAGAAATTTAAAATATGAGCTCTTATACCACATGACACAAACCCCCTACCTACCTCTTCCTCGGCAGGGTCCATTGACCTCCTAGTCAAGGATTGTTCAAATTCCCTTGAGCCGAAATGACTCTTTGGTCCCTGTTGGAAACTTCACTAAACAAATCCATAGGTCCAAATGAGAAACTCAGTCTGCGCGTACAAGCATTAGATGTGACCTTCACCTCCACAAGACCACGGGCCGTGACCACATGGCTACACAAAAGGTGCGTCGCGATTTCACATGTCGGGACTTTATGAGTGAGCCAACCTTGACTCCCTGACTCCCAAAATGCCAAAATTCTCCCATGTCATATCGATGGCTCCTGACACTCCAGGACCCAATGGTCTAGATATTCTCTTTCGTGAAGTCATAACTTGGCAACTCAGGAATTTGGGATGGTTCTCTCCCTTGAACCTCCGACTCCAAAAATGTCAAAATGTAGATGCTTCAAATCGACTACCCATATCCTGACTCGATCAATGACCCAAATTTGATGTCATGAATTCATGTTTTGAAGGTTTTCACAAAGTTTCCCTTTGACTTCTCTGAGTCACGAGTCAGCGAATTAATGATCGGCTGCTACGCGTCCCTTCTGATGGAGGGTCCTAATGATTTCAAGACTTCCCCTTTCAGGACTTTTGGAGGTAGCTTCCCTCGTTTCTCCTGATTCTCGACTCTCCGATGTGTGTGGATCTCCACCACCCATCCTCTTTCATATCTACGATTGTTTTCCACCCAGGTCTTTGGCCTTCAACGATCTAAAATCTCAACCTCCTCCTTCGCGATTCTGCCAGAACTCATGATCTTGTGCCACGTGTCCTTTTTTGGATCCAACAGTCCAGATATCCTCCTTTGGAGATTTGTCACCTTTCTTCCTAGACTAGGAGCCTAACTATTGGGCCTCTTCTGCATTTTGGAAATGCTATCCCTACTGAGCTTTGGAAATGGAGTTTGAGCTTGGCTCTGTGTGTACTTGCTCATTGCATGCAGCTTCACGCTACTCCTCCTAATATTTTGGACTTGGAATGAGTCCACACCTGCAAACTCCTGGTGCAATCTCTCTTGAGCTTTGTCTGAGGCTTGTACTTCGAAGATTCTCAACCTATTGTTCCTTTCTATTGGGACTCTATGTGCAAAAGGCATTATTCCTCCTGAGCTTTGGGACTTAAAACAAGTTCTCTTCTCTACACACTCCTTATGCTTGACTAGCCTCATGATGGTTGTCTTTCAACACTTCTCCCGAGTGTTCTCCTAGTGCACTCCTTGCATAGGTATTCCTCCAAAGTGTTCAACGACTCTATTTTTGTCCTTGAGCTTCAACTACTTGGACCTCAAAGATCCATGTCCCTTTCGCTCCTCAAAGGGATATAAGTTCCCCCTTGTAAAATTACTCTCAAGCACTCCTTGCTGAGTTGACAGAGTATTCAGTAACTCTATAAGTGTCCTCTCCTTGACACTTCTCTCTCCACAGAACATGAAACAAAGTTCTTTCATGCACTCCTTGCACATGCTCAATGCCTTCTTGGCAAAGCTTCGTAGAATCCTCAACGATTCTATTTCTTTCCTCTGCACAGTCTTACCTCCAAGGTGTTTAGCTGTTGGACACAACTACCACACTTAGAGGGGGGCGTGAATGAGTGTGGTTCTCTTTTTCCCAAAACTTCCCTCTTATACAAAACTCATTAGTTAGCATTGAACATTTTACTCATTACTCATTGTTGTCATTTATGACCAGTTAGATGTGAATGCATATCAGCAAGATATATCAACAATATATCATCAACAAGTCATCACCACAAGGAACACAAAGAACACGATGTATGTACAATTTTCTTTTTGTTACAGACTATAATCCTTGGGTTTTTCAGCAACAATTGAATAGAGTACAACTCTACAAGAGCACAAACTCTATCATGCAAGGCTTAGCTTACACACTCAGCACCAACTGAGATGAGGAAACAATCCTCAACAAATATCAATCTACAATAGGTACGTGACCTGTCAGTAGTGGAGCACACATATGTATGCGCCCTACCAGTAGCACAACCCACTTCTATACATGCCCAAGAAGTACTACAACTTGTGTATACGCTCTCAAACAATACTACAACATGTGTATACAATCTAAGATATTAGTGTTTATCCGTCAATATCAACTCAGATTCTCTACAACCAATTTATCATTCTCTTATGTTCCTCACTATCCAAACTGACCACCAGCTAGTCACAAAAGATCCAATCTCTCCAATAGCTTACTCATGCTCCACAACCAATCCATATGAATGCTACTCAATCATGCATAAGAAATCAAAATACTATATGTTAGCACTCTGTAATTTTCCCAAGGCTGAAGAGGCAGTCACAGAGGAAACATCAAAACCACTTCGAGTCTTGGATCTAGCCCTCCAAGACTCAGAGAGGGATCTCTCTATTTGATATTACTTTGTTTGAATAGGATATTAGGCTAGTTACATAGAACATAAGATTTTCTTTTAGGAATTGGGTATGGGCAGAGAAAAGAAACCATGGGCTATGGAGTCACTGCAATGAATCGATAAAAAATTCACATCAACAGGCTAATATTTCCAGGGAAAGGTAGACAACTCAATGGATCCTTTAATTTAAATGAAATGGGTGAGGTGAAATAGGTCAAAAAATTCAATTAAACACAGAGCAACTAAGAATTATGAGTTTAATTTTCAGTGGAAAACATAAAAAACTATACCAAGCTAGAGACAGAGGGTACTTTAAAACCAATTTTGTTCTTAATCTTCTTGGAATAATTCAGAGGAAGACATTAATTATGATAAAAGAGAAACAAATTTACATAGAGGGATGCACATCATCAGTCAAAATAGTCACAAGAATCTTGCAACATAGCACTGTATTATTGAATTGATGAAAAACACAAAAAACTCAATGAGTTGTTTTACAAAAACTGAATCATGGTCCTCTCACCTATCAACCCCTGTTACATTAAAATCACATGAAAAAATAGGATATATATCCAAAAAAAATTATTGAATTCGGTTTCAACCACCTCGGCCAAAAATAGTAAGAAATCCCTAAAAATCAGGAACTGGGGTCCATACAATATGAAACTCTGATCCCCGATCCTCGATGTCAACGGTCAACACTTATATGTATCGGGGATTTCCCTATCGGGAAATCGGCAGATGAAAGGCGGCGATTCACTCACCTTTCAAAACTCCGAACGTCGATGTGCGATGCCACGTGTGGTACTCCACATACTCTCCGTGGGACCCATCGCAACTCACGCCCTCGCGATTTCTCCAT
>JASDQU011175356.1:836-26890 GCA_032191745.1 Picea mariana
TTTCCTTGTAGTACCTTGGGGAACATGTTTTATGTTAGAAGTGTGTCATCTCTTGGATTAGCCTATACCATTGGGTTCTTAGGATAGATATCATTATCCATATCCCAACCATGCTAATCATTTTCCAACTCTTGAGTGTTATTCATTCCATCCATATAAAAAATTGCATCTTGGTAATGTATGATTTCTCAAAGGTCAAAAGGAAAGGTCAAATTGATAAACCCTGAGTCAAAAATCCAATAAGGAAAAGAGGTGAAGAGATAAAGTCAAAATCCAAATATAAATCTTTAGCAATGCTCCCTCACTATGAGGCTAATTCCCCTAGTCTCTAGTTTGTCTATGAATATCTAAATAAAAGGAACTTGTTCAATAAAACAAATATTAAAAAAAACAATTCTTAAAGGGGTAGTAAGAAATAATGTTAAGAATGGTAACTCAGTGTTAAGCTATCTTTAGAAGGATATTATATGTAAAAATCCTAGCTAAATAAAGGTGGATGAATACATAAATGATTGATAAGACTTGTGCATGTCTAAGACGTCGAGGGTCATCATATGAACTCATTCCCCATTCCCTTTCATCATTATTAATTATTTTTTCCTATCTTTCACCTAGGTGCTTAAGAAATATGTGTTTTCTTAGGACTTGATGCATGTATAAGGGTCAATATTGTTCCCCTTAGTAAGACTTAGGAAAATATTAAAACCAACCCCCTTTTTTATGTTGTGCTAAGAGATGTCACCAGGTGCTACCAATTAATGACTTGATAAGAGGCTAGACCCATCACTTCAAGTGGGTATTGTGCATTGGGATACATGTATTATGCCTCAAGATCCATGACATTGCATTGGGATCCATGATGCTACATAGGGATCCATGTACTCATATATGATCATATCTACATACATTGGGATCCATACCATTTTCCTTGGGATTCATGTCACCGCATTGGGATCCATGACAATGCATCGATCCATGAGAGGGATGCCCTGTCGCCACACATGCTACATGGACCACTCAAATTCATTCTCCTTTATCAATTGGACGTTTCATTCACACTTATGCATTATTTATCTCTCCTTGGACCACACATGGGAGTTATTAATGCATTGTAGGAGTTGGTTACAAATTATGGAGGTGTTTATAGGTTGTTATTTGGACCTTGTGATGATGTGGCATGCTTTATTTTTATCTACTTGAGAAGCACTCACCTAGAGGAGGCCACACATGCAATTTATCTTGACTTTTTAACTTGGATAACTCACAAATGTGAGAGGTAATGTCATCTTCTTGAGTCAGTTATTCTAGACATGGACCTTTCCATCATTTGAGGGAGTTGGTTGGATGATCTTTGGAAGTATTTGGAAAATGTTGACTCGATCATTCACCCTCTCATGGGAAAATTTCACCTTTATTGAGGAGTGAACCTAATTTATTATCTCCCTCTAGCCCACACTTGTGGCATTTATTATTATATTTGGACCATTATTTAGGGTCATTTGTCTCTTTGAGGGTTTTGAGGGATTTTTTAGATGATTTGTTGTATTTTCCCATGGTTTTGATTGGGTTAATGGTTTTGACCTCATAGTATTGAGATAGCACATTGTGTTGTATTGTATTTGAGGAGGCTCTTCACCTATAAAAGGAAGATTCCTCCCTCATTTAAAACCATTGGATATTAATGAGAAACTTGGATTAATATTTGTTTGAGAATCTATTTCTTTTCTTTGTTAATGTTTAGTCATTTTCAAGGTTTATATAAGCACTTTTAAAGGCTTTTTTGGAATAAAAAGGCTGCTAGAAGGCCAAAGAATTAAGGGTGAAATGCTCCACTTGGGAGCGTTCTCAAGGTAAGTTCTCTAACCTTACCCCTTTGATCATTGAAGTTATTTTTCATGCATTAAGGTAGGGCGTATGATGGCTCTATCCTTTTTCTTGGCCAACCTTTTAGTTCACCTTGATAGTACTAGGAAAGGTTTTCATAATGTGTTAGCCTCAATCTAGATTGCATTGAGCCTCATTGACTTATATTAGTTCAAATAATGCTAACTAGTTCTCAAAGAAACATCTATATGTTGATCACAAGAGGATTTGAAAAACATTTTTAATTTAAGTATAAATTGATCACTTTTATGGATGACCTAATGCATACTTTGCTTGGAATGGTTGAAATCAATACAACATAACTAGGGTTGAAAATACTTTTATTGCAACATTTTGAAGGAGTGTTGTTCTAGGTTATTATAAATTATCATTGGATGTATTGGAAGTTCCAATAACCTCATTCAAAGTGAAATCATTGCATGTTCTTTATTGTTGTTCTGGGGTTTTTCTAGTATTCCTTTTTCTGCAGAGATTTATTATTGTGCGGGGCTATTTGTAACCCTCCTCTTTTTCCAATGTTTCGAGGATTTAATTATATTCATTTCCATAGGTGTCCAAACGACTTTAAAGAGAGATAAATTACCTAGTTTCAAGCCTTGACATTACCTCCTATGTGTTATCCAAAACTCTATCCAGTACTGTCATAAAACTGTAGAAGTATGCCACTTTCAATGGTGATTAAAGTGTTGATGTCTTGCAATGTTTTTATGACACCTTGTTTTCTACATCCCAAAGAAGCCAAAATATGTTAAGGAATTCCAAAGGACCTTGTAATTAGTCCAATTTTTTCCTCCTTTCACTATTGTATGAAGGTTTGTTAACCATATTTTGTTGTGGTGTTTGCATGTCTTTTGGCTTGGTTGGTTGACCATGATACATTCCTACCCTAACCACCCCAAACAATCTACCCAAACAGTGCAAAATTTATATTGTTTGCTAGTTTAGAGGGTTGATTCATGCTACAATCATGGTTCCAAAGAATTGATCTATATTGTATGATGAGAAACACATTAATTTTTGAGTGTTGATGAATGAATGATAAGTTTGGTTAATGATATAATTTTTGTGCCTTGACATATAATAATGAAATTTGCTAATTTGGTATCATTGTATTTCTTCTAAAGTTATTACATTGAACTCGTTTCCTTATTCTCTCTTTACAATAGTGACACTTCATGGGTTTCATGGCATATACTTATTGAATGGATGCAAACTTATATTGGTTATGAACTTGTTACAATGATGCTCTATTTCATTGCTATCATAATGACCCAATTTCATACTTAAATGTTTCATAAGTACTTGTTCATGCTTCACTTCTTGCACATATGAAATTTGCTAAATGATGACTATCTTATGAATGAATATATACTTTTTACTTAGAAAGTTTCACCTTGAACATTGCATATTGCTTGATAATTAATTATGAGTAATGGTGCATTGGTGTGTTGTGTTGAATAAAGTAAGTGTTTTCCTTCCAAGCACTCATTGAGCATTTTCTTCTATTACTTTTCTTGAAGAATCAGTTTAGAGAATTCAACCCAAGTCAAACAAAGTCCTTGTCCTCGCCTGTCTAGAAATGCAATGACAGGACTTAGTATTAGCCCCCTAGGAAAACCCTCCTTATGTTAGAAACCATGGCCTAGAAATGTAGAGGCAAGGGCACTAAGGTGATAGTGGGCGGCTTCCCTATCTATTTCCTCAAGCTCTCCCTCACAAGGTAGGACTTTCCTTTGGCGAGAGTTTAAGCGGTAACATGAGAAATTTAGCTAGAAACACCTCAAGCGTGTGTTTTTAAAAAGGTATTTAATGACACAATATTAAAATGTATAACCCATGAGTAAATATAAAAAAAGAATATAAAATCATATATAAGGCCATTAGAGTTTATTTGAACAACAAAACAATAATTTATTTGGAAGGTTTGAGTATTTATTTTTCCTCACCTTTTTAGGATAAAGAAGGCTTTGAGGCTAGGGAGATGTTAAATATGTAAATCTAAGTCAGAGTATTGTTTTTTGATATAATTGTGTAATTGTTTTAAGAAGATAGTTAGTTTGAATAGTGGGGTCAGTCAACTGACTCAACCAACCAACCGACAACTTCACTTGGATGACCTCTTTAGTGTGCAATCATAACACCTTCTATAATTGGCTCAAAAATCAAATTTTGTTTTTTTTGCTCAAAAATAAAATTTTAAATTATTTTTTTAAATAAATTGTTGTCATCGCAATTTCAACGCACCATAGAAATCTTGCGACGCACTTGCTATACAAATCATAAAAAATTGTATAGCATTTTCATGGAAATATACCCTGTTTTCGTCTCAATTGCGATGACTCGTAGAAATCTTGCGATGCACTTGCTATACAAATCACGAAAATTGTATAGCAATTTCGTGGCAATATAACCTGTTTTTGTCGCAATTGCGACGACTTGTACAAATCTTGTGACGAACTTTCTATACAATTCACGAAAATTGTATAGCAATTTCGTTGCAATATAGCCTGTGTTTGTCGCTCTTGAGACGATTGCTTCTAAAGTTGATTCGCCGCAAACTTTTTTCTTACTTTGCCTATATTGTCGAGTGTGCGACAATCTCTCTTTATTGTCGCGCTTGCGACGATATCTCTACATTGTCTCATTTGCGACGATTTCCCTACTGTGTCACTCTTTTGACGATTTCTTTAGTTAGTCGTTCTGGTGACAATATTTCTTCTTTTGTCGCAATAGTGACAACTTCCCTATAATCGTCACTCTTGCGAAGTTAATCCAGGTTCGCTGCATGTGCCACGTCACATGAAGCGATGTTTGGGAGACTCAATATTCATTGCAATATCCACAACATAACGTTCCAAGAGCATCAAAATAACCATCGCAAAATGCCCTGAATTTGCTAGTGATCACCATGAGCCAAACAACCGTGACGATATCCCTCCCATTGTGCCATCGATTATGTAGACAAGGGCTGTACTTCTGCATGTTAATTCCATGTGTTTCCATCCCTCTAACATTTACGTGGACCCAAAGGGCCCCATTCCTTACCCTAGCCCCTTTTATTATGGAGAGGCTACAATGCTCACTTGCCCTTGGATTCCCAGGGAACTAGGGGCCGAGATAATTGCCTTATTTTCCATTTTTTTGTCTTCCTTATTGTTTTCTCTAAGAATATTAAAAAAATGGGTAGGAATGTTAACCAAATACAATCTGATCCTCTCTAGAATACATTTTAACTTAAGATCCTTGGGAGTAGATCCCGTGACGAGGTATCATATGGTATTTTTAGAGTCCCCCAGTATATTAATCTGACTTATCTGCCATATTGTTTGATGTAGTACCTAGATTCCAATAGAAATCTATGACTCAATTACATAACCCCCCCGCACTTGCCTCCCATCGAATTAAGGATTTGTTGATATGAAATTAATCAAATAAACTTATTTTTTGGTCTTGTATTTAATATTAGTTTTAAATCTTTTTTTCCTCGGGGTACTTTTATTCATTTCAAAGATGGTATAAATTAATCCCATGGAGACATCAAGTGAGTTCTAAAAAGTTCAAAAATACAACCAACCCTAAAATTTATCACCAATTTTTTTTACTTATAAATCACAACACTGATTAATTAAATTAACCTACTCAAATTACATTTAAATCATTAAAATAGTGAACTAACATTGAATAAGATCATTTTAATTTCAATATTTTTATTATTCCAATTAACCACATTAGTATAGAAACCTCACCTAATTTACTTCGGCATTCCCATTCGCCCTTTTAGGGGGTATGATAGTAAGTAATGGGATGGGTAGGTAGAATGGTCTTAGGATACATGTAAAGTGAGTGAGGTAGTCTAGGTAACTGGGTAGGGTCGAGTCTTAGGGAATGGGGTAGATACGTGGAGTTAGGGGGTTGGGTAGAATAGAAATTAGGTTAAGTGGGTGACGTAGGGGTAAGGGGGGGTTCGGGCTTCGGGTAAAATGAGAGATAGGATTTATATAAATTCCCCCAAAGTCTCGAACTTCGAAGGGGAAATGAAATATATAATAAAATAAAATAAAAATAAAAACTAATGTAATAAATAAAAATTAATATATACACTACTACATTTCGGGACTCCGGGTGAATAAGGATAGGATTTGAGAAAATCCGAGTTTCGAAGCCCACAAAAAAATTTAAAATAATATATATAATAGCAATAAAATATTAATTAAGTAAATTATAAAATAAGAACAAAATATGTACAAAAATATAAAATATATATATACAATAAAAATATAACAAAAGGTAAAAAACCCAAAAAATATGATGTGGCGCCTTTGTATAGGTGACTTGGGGTAATGAAAATAAGAGCGCCATGTAGACTGTGCTAATTCAGTGTCGCCATGCCATCAAAATAATGGAAAAAGAACAAAACTTCAAAAGGTCATAACTTTTTATTCAGAGTCGAAATGAAGAAAATTTAATATCGCAGCTCGAAAGCTCTCAGGGAGACGGAAACGATAGGATTATTGAAAATGGAAAATTATAAAAGAAACCAAAATTCATTTAAAATAGGAAACCAAACACAAACCTATGCTAAATTCCAAGAATTTTAATATGAAAACCATTACGCAAGTAAAAATAAAAACACCTATTGTAAAAAAATCATTTTTTTATATTTTAGAATTTATTCTATGTTCCAACATTTTCCTTACCTTTTCACATGTATTTGATCCTTCCAAATAATGAGTGGCACTTATGGCATTTTATAGTCCCTTTTATAGCTAGTATGATTACTTAAATATTGTTAAATACAAACATAACATTTCTATGTATAGTATGTGCATGAACAATTATGCTTCCAAAAACTTTAATAAGAAGAGCATGTTATATATCGATGGTCATCCATGCACTCATGAAAACATTGCATGGTTCATAAATTTTTGTAGGTGTTCATTGTTCAGTGCACGTTGTTCATTTGAGAAACATTCAAATGAAAAATAGTTCTTTTTGAAAAGGAAGGCATCCAAATTTGTTGTTGTGCATGCAAGACATAGTTTGTGTCCTTGCAATAGGTTATTAGTAAACTATATTTTTCATAGACTATCAACAATTCATCAAAGGCTTGCATCTGGACTACCTTTAGATGTCCCATTGGGGCATAAGAAAAATATTATTGAGTCATTGTATTTTTGGATTTTCAATGGAATTAGTGTAAAAGTATTGCTTGTATGATTTTTTTTTTATAAAGTGGTTTGTTGCATTTGTATTATTGGAAAAAAAATCATGTTTATAAAAAATGTTTGTTCTAATGTTTGAACATATTAAATGCACTGTGTTTACTAATATCATTGACTCAATGTTCAATATTTTTGCAATTAGAATTTTAATGATGAGTGACTTGTCTACCATCTATAGTTTCACCCCACTATGATTACAAATCAAGAGAATTCTATTAAATGAACACAACTTGGAGAAGAAGCATACCAATCATGTTGAATAATCCACCTATTCAATTCCCACTATTTCTCAAGTCACCAAGTCAAAACATCTATAGTAACATTGGTTCTTCACATGTTGGGGAGGAAGATAATAATATTGAAGTTGGGTATGGATGATTTCTTATGGGATACCCATGCCATGGAGGGAGTGTTGTTACATGAATTTCAATAAGATGAGCTAGAGAATGATGCTCATATTGTCGATACCTTCTTTGAAAGAATGATTCTCATATTGTCGATACCTTCTTTGAAAGCTTAAAATATGCTTCCAACAGTTCTCTCTTTTGACATGGGTCAAGGTCTACCCAACTAGGGACAACAATGTTGTTGTACAAATTGAAAGCAATGTAGATTATGTTAGACACATGTTTATCAACACTACTGAGGTAATTGACCATTAAGTCCCCTATATTTTAATGAATCTTGTCACATAATAAAAAATACAAAGGGATTTCATGCTCGCTTGATGATGATGTACATTTCTATTGTCCACTAATTGAGGGTTACTCAAAGATAAGGTACTTCTAAGTGATAATTTTCTCCCTGATAGTTGCAAAGATGAAAAGTAATCATTGGAAAAGTTGGGTGTTGAGTACATATCATATCATGCACTTGTCCAATGATCCAATGATTTTGTTTTATATAGAGGTGAATACACGAACAATGATATGTGCCTAGAATTTGGACATGATAGGGAATATAAATAAAAAACAAGGGTAATACACATGGTTCTCCCAATAAGATATTGAGGTGCATGCCTATCAATCTAAGGATTCAAAGACTCTTTTAGTGTAAAGAGTTTGTTGTGTTGTGGGGGTGGCATGCCTCACATAAATGAGCCAAGAATTATGTGAATCCCAATGGATTCAACAACCATGCAACATGTAGAGGATACATGGCCCAATAAATTCAATGATGAAGAATGAATCTTTTGATTGAGCATAGCCATGGATGGAGTTAACCCACATTCCTTCCAAAACATTAACTATTTTGTTTAGCTAATGGTAATGATCAATAACAATATCCCTACATGGTTTTCCTTCAAGAATGCACATCTTATATGGATCTCATAGTCCTTGGTAGAAGACAGGTAAAGAGAATGGATATCTATCTCTATACATTGATCAATGGATTGAAGCAATTATGACATAGTTACCAACTTGACAAGAACTATCCATAGTTCTCATTTTTTATAGGTTGAATTTAGTGGGTGTTTTAACCCTCATTTAAAAAAGTGTTTCTATTAGTAGCACCCATTTTCTTTTGCTAGGTTAAAATTACAAAATTTTGCAACTATGATATGTAATGTTGTAAGAAAAACCTTAAAATTGACCCCTAAAACGAAAATGGGTTCTCTTGGTAGCATCACTATGTTTTAGGGTTAAAATTACAACTTGTTTGAAAACCATGACCTTGACAATTGGTACCATTGCAAACAAAAAAATTAAAATTGATCAATGAATCGAAAAGTGGTGTTGCTTCTAGTACTCCCCTTTTTATTTCAAGGTTAAAATTACAACCTATTTGATACATTAGCTTGACAACCAGTGCCAATGTGAACCAAACCCTCAAAATCAATACTCGAATAAAAAGACGATAACACTTTTTATTTTGTTTTGGGATTAAATTTGAAAAACTAAGGAGAAAAATGATTTGTATTTTTACTTTTTTAAATTGAAAATAAAACATTTTAAATTAAAATAAAATAAAAATAACTAAGTTTTTAAGAAAAGAATTTAAAAAAAATAGAGAATTAAAAAAGAAAAAGTAGGTTATAGTTTCTCTGGTGGATGCACTCTTGAAACCCTCATTCAATGTCTTTGTGTGATATGGAGGATTCCATTGGGAGAGGGCGGGGGCGGGGGGGACCCCTCCTGATGATGATGCCCTGGCTTTCCATGCCATGGTTGCAAGTTCTATTAAAAATGTGAAAGCTCAGTCCTCCAAATTTGTGAAGAAACTGGAAGAGATGCCAAAAGTCTCGCTTTCCCCCTTCTCCTCCTGAAAGAAATCATTGGCTCTCACAGATTGTGGCCTCATCAAGAGTTTCATTGGAATATGGTCGTCCCCTATAAAAATGGCCACTTGGTTGGATAAAAACTAGAAACCCTTGATTAAGGGTTATTTGAATCATTTCTTCTATGAGAGGTTTTTGTTTCCCTTCATGTTCAAGCTCAAAGAAGACTAAGATCTAATTTTTCAAAGCCGCCTGTATTTTTTAGGTGCTAGAGGCATGTATTTAAACAAATGGACTCTGGATTTCAGTCCAGAAAATGATGTTCCATATGTAGTCCTTGGATGGGTCCATTTTCCCCATCCTCCACTCCATTGTTGGAGTGACGAAGCCCTTCAATGTATTGACAACTCCATCGGGAAATGCATAGATCGTGCTGAGCCAAAATAATTATTTTTTCTCCTGTGCTAGAATCTGCAAAGAAGTAGACCTAGAGAAAAGGATTCTAGAAGCAATATTAATCTCTCTAGATAAGTGGAAACACATGCAACAATTAGACTATGATCAACTTCCATTCAAATGAAAAATGTACCAGAAATATGGGAATTTTGTGAAAAACTACAAAAATATGGATTTAGTTAATACCCAGGGGGGAAAACCCTCTGGTGTGGGAAGCTTGGCTCCATCTAGATCGAATCCCTCTTAATCTAAGCCTGGAAGCATAGGAAATTAGAGATCAAACAAGCCCATTACATCATACGAATCCCTATCCCAAGTCATGGAGATTTCAAGGGATGGTCATATGATTCACTTGGGTGATTCTTCGAAAGGGAGCACCCTTCAACCCATTCGTTGGCCGGTTTTTCTCAGTCGAGTGTTGGTTTCACAAAAAATCGTAATGAGAAGAGGGTAATATTTGAGATTCCCCCAATCCCTTCTCTCTCTATTTTAGATCTAAGAGTAGAAGATTCATAATTTTTTAAGGATGCATATGTTTCTTTTTCTGAGGAAAAGAATAGCTCGGAAAATGAAAGCATCGAAGAAGAGGAATATGAGGATAGGACATTAGAGGAGAAACTTCCACATCGCTCCGGGAGAAAATATTCTCAAACAATTCGGGAGGAGAAAGCCAACGAATAAATACTACTAGGATATCAACAAACAATCCCAAAAATGATAGGGGCTTCGAAATATTCCAAAAACCCTGGAGAAAATGCAACATTTAAAGGAGGTGCCCCATCAAATCCTCGAAAATAATGAAGTTGGTCTCCTGGAATTGCAGGGGTCTTGGAAGAGATCCTAAGATTTTAGTTGTCATGGATTTAATTAGATATGAAAATCCCCAAATTCTCCTCATCCAAGAGACCAAAATGCACGTCAATGAAGAACTACTTGTTGACTCTACCAAAATTTAGTGAAGCACCACCTATTGACTCTAGAGGTGCCTCCGGGGGTTTGTGCACCATATGGAATAGTTCTAAAGTAAGTTTGATATTCTTCGTGTGTAATATCCTAAATTTTGAAAATTATTAAAGACTTTGCTATATTTATTTTATTAATTTTTTGTTGACTGAAGTTGACCAAGGGTGTTTGATACATTGTAAAGACATTATGAATAATTATTTAATAAAAAAGGGGAGAACAATCTGAAGGTAGTCGTGAAGAGTTATTGATGACCCATAAGGAGGACTGACAAGTGGTGAATTATGAAGACCAAGTGGCATAGAAATTGAGTCGAACTCAAGTGATGCAGTAGGCATCTTCCCAGAAAAATTGATCCAACTCAAGTATGAGTGAGAGATGAGTAGGTGGCTCATTAATGACCAAAATTCCTAGGAAAAGTGAATACAAAGAATTCACATCAATTGAGCAGTATGAGTGAGAGATGAGTAGGTGGCTCATTAATGACCAAAATTCCTAGGAAAAGTGAATACAAAGAATTCACATCAATTGAGCAGGTGGCTCAAATTACTGGGAAAGAAACTAGAGAATGAAGTTTGTGATTTTATGAAGTAGGTTTTGAGGAATAGAGGCTACAGTCTTCGTCCTTATGGTTCAACGATTAGGCTTGAGGGTATTCAGAGCAACTAAGTTGGTTGTTCTGTATTTTGGTTGGGTGGAACGACGGACTTAAGATTATTTTTACCTCCATTTATTTGATTGCAATATTATTATAGGTTCCATTCTCTTTTATAATTGTGTTAGATCTTATCAATATGCTGAGAAAAAGAAATAGAAATGTGATTATTGTTTTTAGATAGTATGATTTAAACTGGGTTTTTAGTGTTGAAATTGAATATGAAAATGTTGTATATATTATATATATATTAGTAGATGTTACAATGTATACATAATAGCAAGTGTTTAAAATAGCATTGGAACCCAAACATTTAAAGAGTACACCTTCGAGCTTACACATAGTGTATAGATAGATATAGGAGTACGACAATACATCAGTTTATACAATAATCATTTAGCTAAAATAGAAGAAAACCGTTGGGTTACACAGTGATTAACGACCATAAAAATAAAGAAACAAGGAAAAGCTAGTATAGATAGCCATCGAATTCATAAATCCACCATAGATATATTATTGATTTAAAACATAGAATTTCCTCATCTAATTTTAAACTAATAACTACTAGTACATTTTTTTCCTTAGCCATCAACACAAAATATATTTCCAGATCGATTACATAAGTGAAATAAGGTTCATACTAAATTAGAGAGACAAAGCGTTTCTGTTTATAAAGTCAAACTAAAGGAACGAGGTCCTTATTATAAAACATACATTAATGAAATAAAAAAACTTATGAAATAATACTGTTAAGTTTAAAATAGAGCCTCACGACTCTATTGCAAAATTATCATAAGAGTTCATAGGGGTTTCTCATAACAAAATCAGACTAGACTTATATAGTTTTCTCTTCCAGGATTTAAACTTTGGGAAGCCTTTAATACGATCGTTCGAAGAAACAACTATCAAGGTATTAAAGGTTCATACACTACGACACCAAACTTTGCCAAATGTATTAAAGGTTCACTTTGAAAACTGTGTATGGTAGTTATGTTTTCCATAAACCAATTTGTACGTAGGAAAGAAAGTGTTGCATATTTATCATAGTGATAATAAATTGAAACTAGATAGGTGATTACTCTAGGGGATAAGGTTACGAGGACCAATGTTTATATATATATTTCAAATAAATACAAGATTGATACATGCGTATTGGAGATTTAGAGTTATATCAATTTTACAACTATTTATTATAGGATTTGATGGAATATCATACCAAGGTGTAAAAACATCTCCTAACTTAAGTTATCAAAATGTTAGTGATATGAGTACTTTACGTTAGGTATTTTTGTTTACAAGTTGTGTCCATGTTAGTAGGATTAACATAACTACATAGTATGAAGATTATGGGTCCACATGGTATTTAAATATAGTATGTGAACTACTTTCTATGTATAAAATTAGAGAAAATAAATTAAATAAAAATAAATAAATTATGAGTGTATTTTGGATGTGTGACATTATGGTATCAGAGTTGAGGTTTCAACACTTGGCCTAGGAAGAATAACAATGAAAGATCTGTGTAGTAAGTTCTTAAGTTTGTTGTATTATGTGACCTGTATTGTTGATGAAAGGTCAAAGATTCAATGGTTTATAAGTTGTTTACCTCCTATATATAAATAAAGAATTGAGTATGATAATCCAGGAACACTGGAAGAAGCAACGAGGAAAGCGAATTTCAGTTATGAACAAAATAAAAACAAAAATCAGAATGTGAATAACTAGAAAGATAAAAAGCGTAATAAATTTGAACAAAAAGGAAAAGGAATAAATTTTTACAATAATTTTTTTGGAAATAGCCATCGGGGTTATCAAGGGAATAGCTATAAGGGTAATAAGCCTTGTAATCAATCTGGGAATAAGGAAAAAGAACAAGTTACTTTTTATAATAAAAATACAACCCAAAGAGAACCTTTGAAATGTTGGGAATGTGGTGACCCACATTATTATAAGGATTGTCCACTCAGGAAGAAAACCAACAACAACTTGCATATTGTTCATGAAGCTTCTACAGTTGATGAGATAGAAAGGAACATTCCTAAAATCAACGCAACATTGGAAAATAGACAAGCAGATCATCAGATTTCAATGGTGGAAGTAGAAAGTACGCTAAATAATGAACTGATCTCAATTTTGATCGACCCTGGTGCTAGTTTAAGTTATATTTCACGTAGAGTTGTGAAGATGTGTAAATTACATAAAAACAAATTTGAAAAGTCATGATTAGTTCAGCTTGATACAGGTACAAAAAGGAAGGTAACTGAATTTGTTGGAAAGTGTGAATTTTTTATGAATGATTTCAAAACATATGTTGATTTGAATGTTTTTCCCTTGGGGTCATATGATTTGTTGATCAATATGAATTGGTTAGAAGAACATAGAGTGATATTAAATTTTTATAATAAGACATTTTTATGTACGAATGATACTGGTAATGTTGTTAATATTAAATGAATACCTAGGACAATTTCTGTTCGTAAAATATCAACGTTACAAATGAAAAAGTGTGTGCGCAAAGGTTGAAAATTGTATGATGTACATGTAATAGACAACGGGGAAGAAAATGAACAAATTAATATCTCAGAGTTTCCTATTTTAAATTAATTTAAGGACGTATTCTCAGAAGAAATTCCAGGATTACCTTGACAAAGAGATATAGATTTTACTATAAATCTAGTACCTGGTGTAGTTCTAGTCTCTAAGGCTCCTTATAGGATGAACTTCTTAGAGTTGAATGAACTAAAGATACAATTACATGAATTAATAGATAAAACATACATCCGACGAAGTGTGTCCCCGTGGGGAGCACCTGTACGTTTTGTAAAGAAAAAGGATGGTACTTTACGATTGTGTATTTTTTATAGACAACTAAATAAAATGACTATTAAAAACATATATCCTTTACCTCACATTGATGATCTATTCGATCAAGTAAGAGGAGTGACGACATTTTCTAAAATCGACTTACGTTTTGGATATCATCAAGTTAGGATAAAGGATGAAAATATTCATAAAACAACTTTTAGAAAGGGGTATGGTCACTACGAGTTTGTAATAATTCCTTTTGGATTAACAAATGCTCCAACCTCGTTCATGTGTTTAATGAATAATATTTTAAGTAAATACTTAGATAAATTTGTTATTGTTTTTATTGATGACATATTAATATATTCAAAAAACGAGGTATGGTCACTATGAGATATTGTTTTTAGAATGAGGTATGGTCACTATGAGTTTGTAATAATGCCTTTTGGATTAATAAATGCTCCAGCCTTGTTCATGTGTTTAATGAATAATATTTTAAGTAAATACTTAGATATATTTGTTATTGTTTTTATTGATAACATATTAATATATTCAAAAAACAAACAAGAACACGAAGAACATTTAAGAATAGTTTTACAAGTGTTAAGGGAACATGAATTATATGCTCAACTCAGTAAATGTGAATTTTATAAAGATAAAATTCAGTATTTGGGACATGTTATTTCTAAAGAGGGCATTTATGTCGACCCGAATAAAATTAAAGCTATAATGGAATGGTTTATTCCCAAATACGTTACGGATATAAGATATTTTATGGGAATTACCGATTATTACTGAAGATTTATTGAAGCTTTTAAAAACATTGTGTATCCTATAACCTCATTACAGAAGAAAGGAATAAAATTTAATTAGACAGAAAAATGTCAAGAAAATTTTAATAAACTAAAAAATTTCTTAATTACCTCTCCTATACTAAAAATTACATATCCATATAAATATTTTGTGGTGTGTAGGGATGCTTGCAAGGAAGGATTAGGAGGAGTGTTGATGCAAGAAAATTATGTGGTAACTTATAAATCTAGAAAGCTTAAAGAACATGAAAATGATTAAGCTACTCATGATTTAGAGTTAGTTGCTATCATTCATGCCCTTAAGATGTGGTGACATTATCTTATAGAAAGAATATTTTTGCTGATGGCTAATAATATTAATTTAAAATATTTATTTGATCAACAAAATCTGAATGCTCGACAAGTTAGATGGTTAACTTTCCTAAGTGAATATGATTTTGAAATAAAACATATTAAGGGTAAATAAAATAAAGTTGTCGATGCTTTAAGTCGTCATGAAGATTTATTCTATATGGACGCAAGTAGTAGTTATGATACATATTTGGAAGATAAAATCAAGACAACTGCAGAAAATGATGAAAAATATCAAAATTTAAAGCGAAAAATAACATAAGGTGAAGTTGGAAATGAAGAATCGGATTATAGAATAAATAGAAATTGATTATTAATGTATAAAAACGTATTATACATACCTGATTTAAATGAAATGAAATTATTAATATTGGATGAAATGCATAAAATCCATATTTTGGACACCCTGGATACCAAAAAATGATTACTATGTTAAGAAAGGATTTCTTTTGGCCAAACATGAAAAGTGAAGTAGCAGAATATTTGGCAAGATGTCTGGAATGTCAGTAGGTAAAAGATGAGCATAAGCATCCACCGGGGTTACTACAGCCTCTACCTATTCTGGAATGGAAATGGGCAGTTATTAGTATGGATTTTATATAACAGACTTTCCTAAAAATAATAAACAAAATGATTTTATTATGGTTTTTTTGATAAACTAAGCAAAGAAACACATTTTATTCATGTTAAGTCCACTTATAAAGCTATAAATATTGTTGATATTTTTATGAAAGAAATTTTTAGATTACATGATGTGCCTAAAGTTGTAATTTTTGATAGAGATGCTAAGTTTACGGGTAATTTTTGGAAATCTTTGTTTAAGGGTTTGGATACTTAATTAAACTTTAGTACTGCTTATCATCCACAAATAGACGGGAAAACTGAAAGGGTAAACCAATTTTTGGAGGATATGCTTAGAATGTATGTAATGGATAAGCCTAGTAAATGGGAAGAGTATTTACATATTGTTGAATTTACTTATAACAATTATTTTCACGCTTCAACTAAATTAAGTCGTTTTGAAATACTTTATGGATGGAAATGTAACACTCCAATTTCTTGGAGTAGTCCAGTGGACAGATTAATGTTAGGTCCCGACATGTTTAAGGATATGGAACTAACAATGAAACATGTACAACATAACTTGAAGGTGGCACATGATCGACATAAAAGTTACACAGATTTAAAAAGAAATCCGAGAGAGTTCCAAGTTGGAGATCATGTTTATGTAAAAGTAAAACCTAGGAAAAGTTCTTTGAGGTTGGATAATTGTACTAAATTAGCTCCAAGATATTGTGGACCATTCAAAGTGTTAGTATGAGTGGGGATGGTAGCCTATCAACTAACACTCCCAACTACACTAAAAGTACATAATGTTTTTCACGTTTCTTTATTAAAAGAATATGTGCATGATGCTAATCATGTGGTTGATTGGGATGTAATACATATGGAACCCAAGGAAGAATTCCAAGCGGAACCAGAATGAATTCTCGATAGGAGAGAACTTGTTCTCCGGAACTGCACCATCGGGCAAGTAAAGGTGCAATGGAGGCACCTTAGTCCCGAGGAAGCTACTTGGGAATTGGAGAGTCGTATGTGAGAGGCATATCCAATTATTTTTTGTGAGGACTCGAAAGACCTTTGAGTAACACTAAGGACGATGTTAAAATTTATGGGTGGATGTGTGTAATATCCCAAATTTTGAAAATTATTAAAGACTTTGCTATATTTATTTTATTAAACTTTTGTTGACTGAAGTTGACCAAGGGTGGTCGATACATTGTAAATACATTATCAATAATTATTTAATAAAAAAAGGAAGAACAATCTAAAGGTAATCGTTGAAGAGTGATTGTTGACCCACAAGGAGGAATGACAAGTGGAAAATTATGAAGACCAAGTGGCATAGAACTTGAGTCGAACTCATGTGATGCAGGAGGCATATTCCCATGGTCAAACTCAAGTCTGAGTGAGAGATGAGAAGGTGTCTCATTAATGGCCAAAAGTCCTAGGAAAAGTGAATAAAAATAATTCGCATCAATTGAGCAGGTGGCTCATATTATTGAGAAAGAAACTAGAGAATGAAGTTTCTGATTTTCTGAAGTAAGTTTTGAGGAATAGAGGCTACAGTCTTCATCCATGTGGTTCAACGATAAGGCTCGGGGGTATTCAGAGCAAGTAAGTTGGTTGTTCTAGATTTTGGTTGGGTGGAAAAATGACCTTCCGATTGTTTTTACTTCCATTTGTTTGATTATCCAAAGGTTGTATATCTTTTTTTATATATTAGTAGATGTTACAATGTATACAGAATAACAAGTGTTTAAAATAACATTGGAACCCAAAAAGAGTACACCATCGAGCTAAACAGAAGAAAACCGTCGAGTTACACAATGATTGATGACCATAAAAATAAAGAAACAAGGAAAAGCTAGTATAGATAGCCATCAAATTCATGAATCTACCATAGATATATTACTGATTTAAAACATAGAATTTCCTAATTTGAATTTAAACTGTTAACTCTCAGTACATTTTTTTTCCTTAGCCATCAACACTAAATATATTTCCAGAGCGATTACAAAAGAGAAATAAGGTTCATATTAAATTAGAGAGATAATTTTTTTTTGTTTATAAAGTCAAACTAAAGGAACGAGGTCCTTACTATAACACATACATTAATGAAATCATAAATCTGAAAAAATACTACTATTAAGTTTAAAATGGGGCCTCATGACTCTATTCGAAAATTATCATAAGAGATTGTATGGATTTCTCGTAACAAAAAAAGACTAGACTTATATTGTTTTCTCTTCCAAGCTTTAAAATTTGGGAAGCCTTTAATAGATGCAAAAAACATAGATATGTAAACCACAGTTTGAAACCTATAGTAAACCTTAAGGGTGCATACCTGTGGGTGAGGAAAACGATGCAAAATTCCAGGAATAATGAAGTCGATATGCCAGTCCACACACATATCGAACACTTAATTTCAAAACCATTAATATATGTAATTTCTTCCATTCTTTGAATAGCGTGTTGTATAAACTAATATAAAATGGAAATAACAGAACGAATGGTCATGATCAAGCCTTGTGTTTTCCCCATTAAAGGCCTGACACTATGACACCAAACTCTGTCAAATGTATTAAAGAGTCACTTTGAAAACTGCGTATGGTAGTTATGTTTTCCATAAATCAATTTGTTCATTTTTTTGGAGTGAAAGTCGATTGGAAGCGCTCCAGAGGCGGGAAGGAAAATTTCAAAACATGGCAAACCAGACAGCCATGGATCCAGATCCGCTTCTTCATACAGGTACTGTAACTTAAAGGTTACCCTAGATTCGGAGCTGGCGACCCTCGCATTGTTACACTTAACTGTGCACCTGACCGTTCCTCTGCTCTCCATTATCTGCCTGTTTCGTCTTCTCATGGCAGATTGTAAGTTGATTATTGACCATTTTTTGCTTGATAATTTCATTGAAGGGTTCTATAATCATACTTTAATCTGTTGCCTTGGACAGAGTTCATTTGTCCTTTAGCTTTTTAACCCTACAGTCACTGGTCTGGTCCCTGTTTATCTCTAACATCCTGTCGGCCACTTGATCTATGATCATTTCTATAGACATTTTTTAGCTGTCGCCTTGCCCAGAGTACCATTTGTCTTTTATCCTACTAACCCAACTGTCACGGGTCTGGCTCCGGTTAAACCTCTCCCCCTGTCGGCCACTTGATGCCTTTTACTTTTCATTGACCATTCTGCCTGACAAGAACCATTCTCGAGAACCCTCTATGAGAGTGCAGGCCTGCTTACACTGGTCACTTTACTGAGCCCTTGCATCGACTATTTGACATCCCCTGACAGACACTCGACAGCTCAACCATTGGTCTGCACTTGCGCTGTCCCCCATCCTAGTGGAAAGGAGGTGGACCACACAGTTTGTCCATATGGATGCACTGACCAACCAGCTGATGCATCCATCTGATGAGATCATCTGGGAACAGGAAGGCTTATATGATAAAGTGGACTCTCTTGCAGACAGGATCCCGCCCATTCCCCCAAAGTTCCCCCTTCCAAGTGAACTATTCACCTCTTCAACTGAAGTCCGGAACAGTGCATTTCCTTCTCCTGGAGTTCTATTCACTCCGTCCTGTACCTTACCAGCTCATCCCTCTGACAAAGGCTTTCCCCAAGCCTTCCACACTGATCAAAGAGCTCCCCCAGGTCGGAGGGTATGGAAGGCAAAAAAAAAGATCTCTCGTCTTGTGCTGGGGGATGGAGTTGGTTTTGAAAACCTTTGCAAAATGGCCACTTGCTCCCTGGTGGGCCGAATATCTTACAAGAGCTTATGCTCCCAGAAGCTAGAGGACTGGATAAGCACGCACTGGGTGACACTCTTAGGATATGCTCCTGAAACTATATATCTTAAGAGGGGGTGGCTCGGATTTCACTGCAGGAATCCAGAAGACGCTACTCTACTTCTCTCATCTTTCTGGGTCTATGATGGCAGTAGTCTCATGCTGAAGCGCTGGAGATTGGCGTTTAACCCGGACACAGAATATTTCCAGCTGAGACACTTATGGGTTTTACTTCCACGACTTCCCCTTCACCTATGGAATAAAGAGGCTTTCAAAGCGATTGGAGACGCACTCGGGAAGTTTATTTCTCTTGATAATAGTTCCATGGATAGTCCCTTGAGGAAAGTGGGGAAAGTCCTGGTAGAATTGGATACTTCTACAGGGTTACCGGAAACTTTAGAGATTACTTGGAGAGGTCGAAAGCTACAACAGCCCCTGGATTACCTTGGGATCCCTTTTCGCTGCAACATTTGTCGAGAAACGGGACACCTTCGCCGCTCCTGCCTTGGTAAGTCCTCACTTAACCAAACTGAAGAAAGAGATATCCTCCTCAACCCTCCAGAATATGTGGACCCGAATCCCTCCCTCGATTTTTTAGAAGTGCCTCCCATACCTGTCTCTCACACAACTATAGGA
The DNA here is from genome assembly GCA_032191745.1 of Picea mariana. Classification (NCBI taxonomy): domain Eukaryota; kingdom Viridiplantae; phylum Streptophyta; class Pinopsida; order Pinales; family Pinaceae; genus Picea; species Picea mariana. Next base: position 21,194 of record JASDQU011175356.1, read on the forward strand.
CAAACTGATTCATCTCTGCGCAAAGTTATCCAGAACTGCCTTTCCCTTTATTCGACATTGACTGAGGCAGAAAAAGACACATTTCATAGTTTTCCTTGGATCAATAGAGCTTCAGACCCGTCCTCTTCTCGGGACGAACCGCCTCACCAACCTTCCGATAGCTTACCTCAGACCTCGGCTGCCCAACCACAGACCATAGCATCGTACAGACAACCATTTTCTGCACCCACAGTTATTGATCCAGATGCTCTTCCCTTGGATCCCCCGGGCTTTGGACAGTCGGAAGATGTGGACCCAAACCTTATAGAAGTGTTGGCCTCATCGACCACCCCTTCCCACTTGCAGGATATTGAGCCACATCTAGCCATTTACAGGGGCAAAGAACTCATAAGACCAAGTGCTGAGGCTGCTTGTTCATCCTCCCGGGGGCTGGTAAAAACTGAGAAAGCTATAGCATGGTCGAGAGGCATTGGCACGAATCTTTCCCCGCTTCAGACGAGAAGTACCAGAAAACAAAAGGAACTCCTGAACACTGTTCAAATTGCTCCAGAACACTCGATACAGGAAGGAAAGGCACTTAGAGCAGCGAAGGCCTTGGCTCGTTCTAAATAATGTTAGTGCTATCCTTGAACATTCGAGGGATCGGAGGCACTCTCAAGGCTGCCTCCTTCAGGAGACTCCTGGAGCTTACAAAGCCGGACATTATCTTCTTGCAAGAAACTCTTTCGGAGGCACAGAAAGCCAGGGATTTTGTGTTCCATTTTAGACCTTCTTGGTACACGGTGGCCATTAGTTCCGTCGGTAATTCTGGTGGATTACTCGCGGCTTGGGAGCCAAGTTCTTTTGACCTGAGCCCTCCCTTGATCACTGGAGGCATCCTTTGTATGGGGCATTGCCTTGTATCTTCCCGGGAAATAGCCTTTCTGAATATCTACGGCCCCTGCTCTGACCGAAAGAGCTTCTGGACACAACTGGATGACAGTGGTATTCTCTCCATTCCATCACTCATCGTTGGTGGAGACCTCAACATCATCCTTTCTGCCACAGAGAATTGGGGAGGCAACTATGCTCTAGGGGTTACCGAAGATTACTACAGGAGTATTTTTGTGTCCAACAAGCTGACTGATATTTTACCATCGCAGATCGTCCCCACTTGGAGGAATGGCCGATCTGGCCCAGCTGCCATTGCCAGAAGGTTAGATAGATTTCTCGTAGCAGAAGAGTATTTGTCCTCCACAGTTCTACCGGTCTCGTGGGTTCAACTCCCCTTTATCTCCGATCATGCGCCCGTTCTATTGCAGCTGAGGCCGCCAGACAGAGTTAGCTCGTCCCCTTTCAAATTCAATCATAATTGGACCTTGGAGGCGGACTATAATCTCTTGGTTTCTACGGTTTGGAAAGATTCCTGTTTCAACACGGAGGTCAATGCACAGAGACGACTGAATTGGAAATTGAAAACCATTAAGGATTATTCTAGAACGTGGTTTCATAAAAAAAAAAAAAAAGAACAGGCCCGTCTCAATTCGCTGGAGCATGAAATTTCACAAGCTATTAAAAAATCAACGATTTCTGTATTATCTACTGAGGAGGCAAACGACCTGAAGTTGCTAGAGACAAACAAAAAATCAATTCTTTGTGCACAAGAAAATGCCTGGCGGCTCAAAAGCAGAGCTACTTGGCTCAAATGTGGAGATTCCAATTCAAAGTTTTTCCATAAAGTAGCGAGCTATAACAGACTTAAAAAGAGTATTTGGTCCATTAAAGATGATGGGGGGATTGACACCCGAGGACAGGAGGAGATAAAGAAAGAAGCGGTCGGTTATTTTAATCGACTATACAGTGTTCAAAACAGACTCAACCTCCAGGAGAAGTGTTACACTGCCAGTTTATTTCCCTCGGTCGTCACTGATGAGGAAGCTGCCGCCCTTTTCCCCCCAGTTACCTTGCCGGAGATTGAACACATTCTTCACAAATTCAAGAAGGACAGGAGCCCAGGTCCTGACGGCTGGACGTCAGATTTTTTCCTCCACTTTTTCGACCTGGTGGGAGAGAATTTACTACAGATGGTTGAAGATACACGCATAACTGGTAAGGTAATTGGTAGCTTGAATTCCACCTTTTTGGTTTTAATCCCGAAACAGCAACACACTTTAGTCTTCAGTGACTTCCGACCTATTTCTCTCTGTAATTTAGTTTATAAACTTATAGCCAAAGTGATTTCCAATAGAATTAAGCCCTTTCTTCATAGGTGTATCTCAGCAGAGCAGCTGGGATTTCTTAAAGGTCGAAGAATACATGATGCTATTGCTACCGCACATGAGTGCTTACATTCTATCAAGCATAAGAATTTAAAAGCCCTCGTCTTGAAGTTAGATATCCAAAAAGCCTTCGATAATATCAACTGGGAGTTTCTTAAATTAGTCCTTTTTTCTGTGGGCTTTGGAGAACAGTTCAGCCAATGGATACTTTCATGTGTTACTAATGCCAACTTTTCGGTATTAATAAATGGCGAGCCATCCAGCTTCTTCAAGAGTGAAAGGGGCCTCCGACAGGGGTGCCCACTTTCCCCCTACCTTTTTATCCTGATTATGGAAGGACTTAGCATCCTTCTCGCTAAAAAAGTAGCAGACAATCATCTCTCGGGCTTAAAGTTCACCTCTTGCATTACTCTTTTACACCTTATGTTTTGTGATGATGTGCTTATTTTTTTGAAAGCTGAACAGGAGGAATGGCTAGTCTTAAAAGCAACTTTAAAGCTCTTCTGTCAAGCCTCGGGACTGTCCCTAAACTTCACTAAGTCGACTGTTCACTACTGGGCCATTACAGATTCAAAATTACAGCTCCTAAAGGGAATCATTCCCCTACCTTTCTATAAACTAAGTGAAGGTTTTACCTATCTGGGCTTCCATCTCAAACTGGGATCTTCAACATCAAATGACTGGCAATGGCTTGTGGATCTTTTAAAAAAAAAAATTGGATTCTGGTGCAATAAATGGCTGTCTATTGGGGGTCGATTTATACTGGTCAAGTCGGTTTTGGAAGGACTGGCAGTCTACTGGATGTCACTGGAGAGGTTACCAACAAAGATTATTTCGACCCTTCGGAGACACATTTTCAATTTCTTATGGAATGACCAAATTGGCAAGCGTCGTTTTCATCTTTGCAGTTGGCAAGAGTTGTCCAAGCCTCGGAAGACTGGGGGCTGGGGGCTGAAGCATCTCTCTATCTTCAATCAAGCTCTTCTGGCCAGCGCCTATTGGAGAGCCCTCACCCACCCCTGCATTTGGAGCCGGCTGATTAAAGCGAAGTATTTGGGATCCCTTTCCCTCATTGACTGGATTAGAAAGCCTACACACTTACAGCATTGGTTTTCTCCTTTTTGGAAAGGATTGGTCGCGTCCTCACAGGTCATTCTTCACTGGTTACGGTGGAAACCCGGTAAGGGGACGGACATTCATATTGGTCGGGATTTGATCCTTGGTCTGGGTGACCAATCGATCCTCTCACCCTTGCTGACCGCGAGGCTTGAGGCGCTGAATTACACTACCCTGGCACAAGTTAAATTACAGACAGGTACATTTTCCCTCCTGGATGACTCGCTGGACAGTGGATCCCTGTCCCTGGAGGGTTCGCTGGCCTTAGAGTGGAGCCGTTTCACATCCGCCCTCAAAGGTGTCGGGATATCGCTCACCGATAAGTCTGATTTCTTACTTTGGGCCGGGGGAGACGCCACGGGCGCCATCACTGTTAAAAACCTGTATGCTGCTCACTTACAACAGATGAAACTCGAGATAGACCTCTCTTGGATTCGTCTCATTTGGACTTGGCAGGTCCCGCTTAAATTAAAGATCTTTATCTGGCTAGTGGGTAAAGGGAAGTTGCTTACCTGGGAGGCACTAAGACATAGAGGCTGGGAGGGATCCGGCTTGTTCCCCCTCTGTAAACATGATTCTGAAGATGCACACCATCTTTTGGTACTTTGCGATTTTACGAAGGAGGTTTGGCTACATTTGAACAAGTCCCTCTCTCTATCAGCGGTCTGGGGAGGTAACACGTTCTCGCCCTGCATTGCTGACTGGATCACCCACAAGACAGCCCCCCCGAGCTTAGCTGTTTACACCTGTTGGCAGATATGGAAAGAGAGGAATTTTGCGATCTTTGAAGGACATCCCCCTTCCATTCTGGCGGTTTTACACAGGATTTGGGCCACCTTTCATTGGCACTCTCCATCGTTTAAATCGATTCCTCCAAAGTCTTGTGAGATCTCTTTAAAAGAAGGTTACTCTCTGGCGTGTTTCGACGGAGCTGCTGCATCCTCCGGCTTAAACTGTGGGGCTGGTGGTTTTTTCAAATCACATCCAAACAGAATTACTAGCTGGTTTTTAAACTGTGGGATGGGCACGAATTCTAAAGCAGAGCTTCTGGGATTGTGGACATCCCTTGCCCTCGCCTCATTGTGGTCTCTGGATCATCTACTCGTCCTTGGAGACTCACGTATAATCATAGAGTGGATCAACAGTGAGTGTAAGCTCCATTCTGTGCATATGGAAGGCTGGATGGACCGAACGAGGCAGCTCTCGAAGCAACTCAGGGATGTTCAGTTCCGGCATTTTCCCAGAGTGCACAACAAGCAAGCGGATGCTCTATCCAAACGTGCCCTCAGCGAAGTGGTGGGGCGTTTATCTATTTTCCACTCAGAGAATGGGATCGTAAGTCCCATTACCTTCTTAAACCTGTTTCAATGAGTACACTGTGCTGTCATTAGTCCCATTAGATGGAGCAGGCACTGATCGGGGGATTAATTGCTTCTAATATCCATTGTTGTAATTAATTTTGGCGTTTGGATTAGTGTTAGCACTCCTATAAGCGTTTGTGATGTCCCCACTGCTTTGGTTTGAGGTAGGAGTGGGATATGGATCCGCCTTATTCGCTCTTCTTTTGCAAGCTTTCATTAGCAGATTCCTGGAGACTTCGACTTTACTCTTCTGGTGGTATTCTCTGTCTGAACAGTGGCTGCAAGTCTTTATCGGCGATGGGTACTTTCTCTTCTTTTGAACAGTTATCGTTGGATTGGACAAGACTGTAGGTCCCAGCATCTTCTGAAACACTGCTCATCAGAGCCAGCTATGTAAATGATATATATTTTAATAATATATCGAGTAATTTTTTCTTGGAAAAAAAAAATCAATTTGTACATAGGAAATAAAGTGTTGCATATTTATCATAGTGATAATAAATTGAAATGAGACATGTGATTACTCTAGGGGATAGGGTTACGAGGACCAATGTTTATATATATATATATATATATATACAAGATTGATACATGCATTTTGGAGATTTAGATTTATATCAATTTTACAACTATTTATTACAGGATTCAATGGAATATCATACCAAGGTGTAAACAAATCTCCCAACTTAAGTTATCGAAATGTTAATGATATGGGTACTTTACCTTAGGTCTTTTTTTGTTTACTAGTTGAGTCCATGTTAGTAGAATTAACATAACTACATAGTATGAAGACTATGGGCCTACATGGTATTTAAATATAGTATGTGATTAATGTTTATATGTCGACTAACCCAATTGAGAAATATGAGTGTTGGAGATCTCTACAAAGTTAAAATACTTTGAGTATGCAGAAGAATGCATCCTGGTTGGTGACTTTAATGTCATTAGAAATAGCTCAGAAA
>JASDQU011175357.1:0-18484 GCA_032191745.1 Picea mariana
GTGACGTCTGCAAGTCACGTCACTTCGGAAATTTTGAGGTCCACATCACCTTCTGGTGACGTCATCATGCCCCACCACTTTGACTCTCCAGGCTTCGGGACTTTGGGAGTTTCCACACTAGCACACTTCCAATTCTCTCGAAATTTGATTTCCCAAACCGACCAAACTATCGCCCTATGTCTCCCTTATCAGACGACCCATATTAACCCCAGACTTTTGGACTTCGAAAGTTATTGCTAGAAGGATCAACGGTTGCAATTCCTTCGGCACTTTGGACTTCGAAAAAATCAAAATTCAACTTTTTTCCGAAATGTTTTTATCTGAATCTCACAATCTACTGATGTGTGTTTCCCATGGATCTACGACTATGATTTATTCTGGTCTTAATACTTCGGAGAACTCAACTCTCAACCTTCCCTTTTCCACGTGTCCTCCTGGATCGAATGGCTACAATTCACTTCAGATCTCTGGGGTCTGGAAATCTCAATTCACAACTTCTCCTTGATCACCTTTTCCTGGAGTTCTTTCATCTGAAGCACACGATCGGTTGACACGTGCCCTCCTACAGATTGACAGTCCCCGACTACTTCTACTCTTCAAAGGTTCGTTGCTTGAGTACTAACATGTCACATCACTACATGCCTTCCAATTTGCAGGGGCACGCATCGACTGTTTGGAGTAACCCGCTTTTCGCCCCGCAATTCTCCTGATGGTGACACGTAGCCCCTTGGTGAAATCGTGGTTTGGATTGTGAGACCGCCTTGGGAAATTATCTTTCGTGCAACCCTGTTCCCCACAATGCCTCCTGTCCTTTGATCTCTCTCTCCCATGGGATATGACGGTTGAGACCTTAACCCTTGTTATTGTTTTGAAAATGTAGAAGATTAAATGAATCTCACTTCAAGTAAGAAAGTGAGATTCAACCCATAAGTAGTTATGCAAGACACACCTCACAGGCCTAGAACTAGATAAGCAGCCAGAATTCTAGCATACAATGAATATGTTAGAGTTGAGCCTCTTGTTGGTCATAGAGCTGCATCGGTGGTTGAAGTTCATTTCTCCCCAGAAGAAAGTGATATGAGGTTGAAAAATCTCTAGTGGGTGGTCCAAATCTGGTTTTATGCCCATCATAATTGCATTCCATTATTGAAAAAGTAGAGGAGTTACTCATTTGCATGTCAAAGTAAAGGAAGAGTTAGCAAAGTTGCATGTCGAAGTAAAGTGGCAGTAAATAGAAGATAACTAATTATTGGAGGGATCATTAATTATTGCATGTGGATAATTAAAGTGTAAACAAAATATAACAAGATGCATGTGAGTTGCATGTGATTTGCATGGTATCATGAGTTCCATGGAAATTGCATGTCATTAAGAAATTTCTCTTTATAACACAAGAAGAGTCCATTGCAAATCACTTTTGTGAAGACTTCTGAGCATGCATGTTGGATATTTGAGGCAGTGAGTCGAGGTCAAAGAAGTTCAATGAAGGAAGGATTTTGCAAGAGCCGAGAGTATGTAAAAGGGGTTTCATACAGGGATTCCTTGAGTATATCTGTAAGTTTTAGGAGGAAAAGCGTAGACATCTACGGACTGTAGTGAGGAAACGATGCAAGTAGGAAGTGTTAGAATTTGCTCGTTTTACCATAGACAATATCCTGATTGTCACCCAACCATAGGCCGAAGCCACCCTCCGAGCACCTTAACCTTGACAGAGAATCATTCTGGAAACAAACCTTAGTCTAGATAGCCAAAAAAAGGGTAGCACACCTTTCTCCAAGGATAATGCACCAAACAAGGGCTGATCAGATAGTCCAAACCATAACCAAGAGATAGTCCTAGCCAAAACAGAAACTGCTAGATGTAGCAGTTGCAACGACAACTCTCCTCCACAATTGTGCACAAAACTGCCCAACTACAGTACGCAAAAGTGTGCTCTACAGTTCTGAGAATTGCCTACCAGAATGAAGACTGACCTCCTGTATTTATACTAAATCTGGCAATTGCTTGGGCTGACTTCTCATTCTGGGTACCCAATTACTTAGTATATGATATTTCCTTTAGCCAACTTCTTCTCTTGGAGGCTAATAACCTAATACAAGTTATCTTCTTGAGCCAACTTGTCTTCTAGGGTTATTAGACAACTAATTAGGGTTTCTTCTTGCTTCTTGGAATATTCTATTCTCATCAGGTTTACATGTGGAGGTAAATACATCCTGCAGCTACCATAATATCAACACTCCCTCCTAGCTAGGGAGGTATTGAAGGTAATGGTATTGAGCACAAACATACCATTCACCCAGTAGCATCAACATAGTTGAATAGACTATCTCATGATTAGATCATGAGCACCATCATCACTATCAGTGTCATCAACTGCATCATCTCTCGAAACCATACTCCATCTAAGTAATTGGACATGATGTTGGATAAGTCACTCACTCCACAGAGTGACACAAGAACTATTATTCTAATCCGGACATATGTCCTAGAAGAATAAATGTCCTAGACCATTTTTCGTCTGGAGAATCTCTGTCCACTGATCATCCATCTAGATGATAATCATTTCCAACACTACTGATAATATTCGAGGTAATCAGAACAATGCCACTCAATAGAACACAACTATGTCTATACATAGTAGTACACAACTACAATCCAGTGGTACACTACCACACCAAGTAGCACACAGATACTTGATTAGTGACATATAGTCTTAATCAGTGGAACACATCCACCACAATAGCATACATCTACTGTCCAGAGACATCTGTCTCCATAACAATCATCTGATATCACCTGCACAAAAAACATTGTTATGATATAAATTGAATCATCTGGGCCATTCTTCCACTCACATCTGTGAGATCTAGAAGAGCATCTTCCCTCAGAAGGTCAATCATCAATGATGAGCTATATGGACTATTCTTCTCAAGCAAGGAATAATAATTGTCCCTATTTCTGAGCCTGGACCATTCCCTATCCTGGGTCATTCCTCTGGCACTAAACAAAGTGCAACCTGGAGCGAATGAGTATTCCCTAGGGAATGCCTGTCCCTGATTGTTGAACCTAGACCATTCACCTATCTGGGCCATTCCTCCAGCACTAAACAAAGTGAAACCTGGAGAGAATGAATCTTCCCTAGAGAATGACTATCTGGACCATTTCCTAAGGAAATGACTGCCCTGCACCAACCTCCAAAACAAACCATTCCTAGAAACTGCTCACAACTGTGAGCTTCGAAAGAATGACTGCTCGACAAGGAAGACCAATCTTCTTGACCACTATTGAGAGTGACTGTCAAGAAGAGAGACTATACTATACCATTCCCCATGTTAACCACAATGGGAAATCAGTGTCTATGGTACACCAAAAATCCATCGAACCATTTTCATTATGCAAATGATTGTTCAATCTGGACCATTTTTCGAACTAGAAAATGCTTGTCTGTCAAAAATCTCAAACCACTTTCTGAACTGGAAAGGAACTGCTCATCCTGGACCATTTTTCGAACTGAAAAATGACTGTCCATAAATCAATAACACATCAGTGCGCCCTCCCAACATGGGAGTCATCTCTTCCTTTTTCAATATGGAAGTTGTCTCCATGAGCTCCAGCTTGAGTATGCAAACTCTTTATCTTGGATAGAGGCTTCACCAAAATGTCTCCTTATCTACTCATCTGTGGAGATATATATTTAAGAACCACTTTCTCTTTTCTGGACTTCATCACAGAGAATTTAATGCTTGATATTAATGTACTTCAGTCTTTTTGGAACACTAGTTTTCTTTGAAGGCTTGATGTAGCTCTGATCGATATAGTATATCATTGTTGGATTCATCTTTTGTTTTCTACTAGCTCATAACATCGTGGCAAGGGTCAAACTAGAACATGTCCAAGTGGTACTTCTTTTGTCATCATGAGAGCTTTTTCATGGATTGGCAATCCATCATCCTTGAGTTCTGAGTAACCATTCTGATACATTATCTTGTCATAGAAGGTTTTTCACCACGCTTATGTTGTGCATTGGAGGTTTTGCACCAAGTTGTTTTGAATCCATACAAGATCTTCTTCCATCTGCATACAAGAGTCTCTTCCTGGTATACCTCAAAGCCTTGAGGTCATTCTGCATACGTTCTTTGTTCAATTATTATGGAGAACAGTCTTTGCATTCGTCTGATGTAAATTCCAACCCATGGATATTGCAGACGATATAATGGCTCATGTACAGGTATATCTGGTTTACTGGAACAAGAAATCATTATTGTCTTCTCCCTCCATCCGGGAGAACGTCTAGTTCTAGATCTCACAATGCTTTCATTCATAAGTCCTCCATACACTGTTCTTCATCAAAAATTTCAATTCCTCTGCTTGATTTCTTTTAGTGAGTTCATAGCAGGCTAGTAATCTTGTGATTTTCAATACAATGATTGGTTGTTCTGGATTTTCTTTATTTCTTGGAATCTTCATGTTCTTCCTCATGTTTCTCTTTAGCTCTTAGGTCCATGGAGTTTTCTATATATTCCATGGCTTGAAGATTCTGCCTTATTCCTTTCATCATAGGATCGTGGATGTGGATGGAAAACCAGTGATACTTTGAGGCTTCATTTTCGAAGAAGACTTCTTCTAAAGTCAAACTAAACACGTACTTCTTTTCATGGCTACTACCATGGATATATACTTCATCATATTTAATGGATCATAGGATTAACTCCCTCCTAATCCTTTCTTCATGGATGAGTGCATGTTTTTCTTTTGGAATTATATAATCATCTCCCTCCATATAACATAATCCATGCTTCCATCTTCATCCTTATTGCCTTCTGCAAAGTGTCATAAGTCTTTCTCCAATTTCCTCTTGATTGCTGACTTCTTTCTATCTTTACTTCTTCTAGGTTTCTTCAATATTGATTCTGATTTCGTCTTATCTTGCAGTTGTTACTTATGTAATAACTTCCACATGAATTGTTTGATGTACTTCATTGTTTCATGTGTATTGGTTGACTTGTAGTCATAGTGATAACAATCCTTATCTTGTTGTTCTTCCATAGGTATACTTTCTCTTGGAACATATTATCTTCTAATAAATAGATATACAATATATGTACATAGACTATGCAAGCAAGGTATGTACAAGAACTATGAAGAATATTGTTACCTTGTCTTTTAGAAGAAGAAGTCTGTTTTATCCCGCTTGGTCTTCCTTGAAGGTTTCCTTTCTTAGGCAACTGATGCTTCGTGTGTCTCCTTGATTTTCTTTAGCTGGGGACAATGATTCTTGTAGTGACCATATTTTCGACATTTTAAGCAGTGTATCTCTGACATATCCTTCTTTTGATTTGGCTTCTTCCCAAACTTCCTTTTGTTCCTAAAATTATTGAATCTTGTTGTGAAGGCTTGATCATCATATTTATTTTTGGGGTTTCTCTTTTGCACTAATCCTTGATTCTTGTTGTGCACAACAAGTCCAAATTTCTTCAATTGTAGGATAATCCTTCCTTGTGTTCATGCTTGCGGAAAATGCATCCCATGTCTTGGGAAGACCATTGAGTACTGTATTTACTAGTTCCTTCTTTGAGGTGTTCTCTTAAATAACTTGTAGTTCATCTCTTAACTGAGATATCCTCACAAAGTATGATGTTATGCTGTCATCATCATTCATATTCATATCACAGAGCTCATTCTTCAGACTCATTACTTGTCCAATGTTTCTGACTAAGAAGAGGTTTGTTAGGGCGTCGTACATATTCTTAGATGAATCGGGATGGGAGATGTAGGGTATCAAGTGGTATTTTATAGAGTCCACCATGATACTCATGGAAGTGAAGTCACTGTCTTTGAACTTCTCCATAACTGCAACTTTTTACAATTCCTTCTCTTTTCCTTCTTCAAACTCTGGTTTCACAATCTTTCCTTTCACGATATCCAACACTTTATTCTTGGCAAGGATGAGGTCAATCCTTTTCTTCCACACTCTGAAGTTAGAAGCTCCATCTAACTTGTTTTTTGACTTCATAGAGTAATTCATGGTTGCCTTGACTTGGTCAACCCTAGATTTGACCAAAAACTTAAACTTGACGTCTTAGCTTGCTAAGAGTACCAGGAGATGCACTAGGTTGAGGTGCACTGGTTTATCCAGAGTTTGGGTCATTCCCTTCACTTAAGGTGCCTCAACGAGATGATTAGGGTTTCTGCAACTGCACCTGATAGTAACCCTAGCGACAATACTTTGGTGACTGCTACTGCTAGAAACCCTAACAACAGTTCTTCAACAAGATTAATATTCTTATGGTTATGCTTCCTTCCAGTGGTTAGACTGAATGAAGGAGGCGTGGGCCCATAACTTGTTATAATGTGCTCATTTTACCATATACAATATCACTATTGTTACCCAACCATAGGCCGAAGCCACCCTCCGAGCACCTTAACCTTGACAGAGAATAATTCTAGAAGTAAACCCTAGGATAGATAGCCAAACAAAGGGTAGCACACCAGACAAGGGATGATCAGATATTCCAAACCATAACCAAGAGATAGTCCTAGCCAAAACAAAAACTGCTATCTGCAGCAGCTGCAATGACAACTCTCCCCCAAACTTGCGCACAAAACTTCCCAACTACAGTACACACAAGTGTGCTCTGTAGTTCTAAGAATTGCCTGCCAGAATGAAGATTGGCCTCTTGTATTTATACTAAATCTGGCAACTGTCTGGCTGACTTCTCATTCTGGGTACCTAATTACTTAGTATATGATATTTCCTTTAGCCGACTTCTTCTCTTGGAGACTAATAACCTAATAAGTTATCTTCTTGAGCTGACTTGTCTTCTAGGGTTATTAGCCAACTAATTAGGGTTTCTTCTTACTTCTCGGAATATTCTATTCTTGTCAGGTTTACACGTGGAGGTAAATACCTCCCGCAACTACCATAATATCAACCGGAAGTACATATAGTCATGGACCTGTGAGGAAAATTTGTGAATATCAAGGATCTAAAACTCTTATCGAACATATAGTATCAGGTGTAGGGATTTTATTGTCGCGCATTACGTCTTACAGGAATCATCAATATTATGTAATCACAGATATTGATATTCATACTGATACTATAATCACTGATACTGATACTATAATCACTGATACTGATACTATAATCACATATACTGATTCTGATTCTTATAATGATGGTGAAACTGATTTTGATTCTAATGGTGATAATGATTTTGTAATCACGGATAATGATTTTGATTTTGATAATGATTTTGTAATCAGGGAGACTGTCTCCAATCCTCTTACCGGAACATTGTTAGAACATTCCACGGTAAACGATGGTACTATTATTAGATACTGTCTCGAATCTAGTTACAGGAACGTCGTTGGTACTAATGAGGATGGCCACAATGGAGAGATATATAAAGTGATAGCGGTGGTAATGTCATGGAACGAAGGAGAAAATACATATAGAGTAGAAATCTATGATTTGTGTTTGAAGTCGTGGAGTACAGCAGGACATATATCACAGAATTTTCGAGTATGGGAGGAGAAGATTGTTATTTCTGAGGATTTCTTGTATTGTAATGGTTGGGAAGAGGAAGTGGGTTCTTTTAGGGATGGCATCTTAGCTTTCAACATCCAGAACGAGACATCCTTTTTCATGCCATTGGCATTACGAGACAACAAGAGCGATGTTAAGTTTAGTTGTGGGTCATGAGTACTTCTAGGTACATGCATAACCAATGATCACAATATCTTTGATATTATTATATCGGAAATTGAGAAGTCCGAATTGGGTTTAAATTATTCAGAGATTAGAGAGATTGCAAGGATACCATCTGTTGTGGAAGATTTAAAGAGAAAGGAAAATATTATTTTTGGAACATTCTGTTTTGAATTTCAAGGAACGAGGGATTTGGTGTGCATCACATATGGGTGTGCTAAAGCAGTGCTTGTTTATAGTTTACCTGAAAATATGTGTAGATGGATTCCAGAACGTCCAATGGTTTCCATAGATTTTTGTACACATATGTTTTCCTTTGAACCTAGACCATATATGAAAGTGGAATAAATCAATGCTTTCCTTGTTTACCATAATCATTTGCTACAATTTGACATATAATTATATTATTGATTTAGATTGTTCTTTCATATCATTGAGTAGTTTTATCTATTCTTTTTAATAAAATTAAAGTGTTTACATGTTCAAATTTACCAGAATGTTAAAAAATTATATATGTATTGTGTTTGTTATTTTAGTGATTAAAATAGTTATTTGATATAGTAAATCAAAATACTAAAATCTATGTTTTAACACCATTTGAATTATACTATTCTAAATGGTGATAAATCATTTTTATATTTTGATATTATTTTTTTATTAACACCAATTGTCATATTTTTTTAAAATTTTGATATTATCTTTCTTTATCACATTGAAATGTACAAGTAAAATTAATTGCATGGCTTTTCATTATAAACATGCTACATGCTGGAGCTACATGTTGGAGCACTTTGACAAGTTGATGATGGTGATATAGAGGTTCTTCACCTATGAGGGAATATTTAACTTAGCTTTTTACTTGTACAGAAGCTTAGGGAAGACGGAAAATAAAGTTGAAGCCAAGACTAATAAAATTGAACATAGTCTTTTCCATTTTGGTCTAATAAAAATTTTAGTCCTAGAAGAGATTAAGAAAACAAACACAGAATGGGGCTCTTTTTTATCTTCCATAGGGTTTGGTCCAGAAGTTCATCGCACTACTAAAATCAAGAAAACCACCCTTGTGTCAAGTGAAAAGATCGTGCAAGCAAGTTCTAGCAGACCTGAGAAAACAAAGAAAAATGATAAAGGACAAATCCCTACTACAATTGAGACCCCTTAAGCTTCAACTAAAACCATATCAAGCAAAGAGTCCAAAGAAAAAGAGAAAGGTAAAATACCTTTAGAACAGGTCATGAGGAACATTGAAACTATCACAGAAACCTCTGATAGTATAAGGGTCAAGAAAATGGGAAGAAAGCTTGAACTAGTCTTTGAGGCAGTGAAATTGGTAAATCCCAAGAAACCTTCTACAAGATCAGCTGCAAAAGAAATGGCCCATGTGGAGGAAGAAATCATTGAGGAAGATATTCACCATGGGGTTGAAGAAGTCGCAAAAGTAAAAGTCACTTCAAGTAAGAAAGTGAGATTCAACCCAGAACTAGTTATGTAAGGCACGCCTCATAGGCCCAGAACTAGATCTAGAGTCATAAGTCTAGCATGCAATGAATAGGTTAGAGTTGAGCCTCTTGTTGTTCATAGAGTTGCATGAGTTGCATCAGTGATCTGAGGGTGAACAATCTCTATTGGTCCAAATATGGTTTTATACCCATCATAATTGCATACCATTATCGAAAAAGCAAAGGAGGAGTTATCCAGTTGCATGTCAAAGTAAAGGAGGAGTTAACAAAGTTGCATATAGAAGTAAAGTGTCAATAAATAGAAGATAATTAATTATTGGAGGGATAATTAATTATTGCATGTGGATAATTAAAGTGTAAACACAATATAACAAGATGCATATGAGTTGCATGTGATTTGCATGCTATCATGAGTTCCATGGCTATTGCATGTCATTAAAAAATTTCTCTTTTATAACATAGAGAAGATTCCATTGCAAATCACTTTTGTGAAGACTTCTGAGCATGCATGTTGGAGATTTGAGGCAGTGATTCGAGGTCAAATAAGTCCACTGAAGGAAGGAGTTTGCAAGAGATGAGAGTATGTAGAAGGGGTTCGATATAGGAATTTCTTGAGTATACCTGTCGATTTTAGGAGGAAACGTGCAGAAATCCACAAACTACAGTGAGGAAAAGCTCAGATACTCACGAGGAGGAAGTACATATAGTCATGGACCTGTGAGGAAAATTTGTGAAGATCAGGGATCTAAAAATCATGTTAGCTACATGATTAAAGGTATGTCTTCTTATGTGTGTTAGGGTGAGTATACTGAAGAAATCAGGAACATGTATGTCTCAGTAATTCATAAGAAATTGATTTGGAGAATTATTTTGTGGATCTTGGTATGAGGTGTATGTGGTTGCAGTCTTGATGAGATATCAATATCAGTAGCAACAATAGAGATATCGATATCAATAGCAACAACAAAGATATCAATAGTAGCAGCAGAGATATCAGTAGCAACAACAGGTATATAAGTCCAGTGACATGGGAAATGATAGGTTGATATGGTAGTGATATATTTGTCTATACTTATATTTTAGGGTAGTATAAGAGTTTGACAATACCTTGGCAAGAAGGAATTCACTTCATTGTATGTAGACCATTCTTGGACAAGAAGGAAAGGAATGCAATCGGAGAAAATTTAGAAACTTCCCCTTTTCTGATGTGGGATAGAGTCTGTTCTCAAATAATCAAATGTTCGAGTTCAAAATTAGGTCTTCATCATGATCTAAATATAAATAAGCTTGAATGTACCATTTAGGACAATGATAATATTATATCTAGGGGTTATGTATATTTCAAAATAATTGATCAAAGCGTTGAAAAATTATATAGACACTAGTTTAGTAACCCTATGAATAGGAAAGGCTAAACTAAAAATTTGAGAAAACAAAAATTTGAAAAAAGTAAAAAAAATAAGCTTATTCAACAAAAATAAGCTTGAACGGTTTTATATAAAAGCCCAACATAAAAACAAATTAAAACTTTCTAATGTGAAATGAACATACATTTATGAATCATCATGAATAGAAGCATCCTTCCCAGGTATGGATGTTTCCTCTTCAATTCCAATCTCTCGCACTATTTTCTCCACATTTTGTTCAAGCACACTCTGAGGTACTCTCTTCTCCACATTGCCCTATATAACACATTTCAAATTTGAAAATTAAATTTAAATGATTTTAACACATTAAATTGTAGTTTTAAATTTTGAAACATGTAATGCCTATGATGTGCCAGCCTATGATTCAATAAATTAAATGTTGTTTAAGAAATTCTTCTTTTAAATTAATAATTGAAATGACAATTTGAAATTTTAATATATAACCAAATTTGTTTTCAACATGCAATGATACTTGTGAACTCCCACCCTCTTCAAACACTTCCAATGAGAATTGGGACAAACCTGCCCAAGTAGTAGGAGATGGAATAGTGATCTGTGAACAACACAACTAAGAACTAAATCTAGGATTCAATGCGTTCACATTTATACAAAATTATAAATGTCATGTTGTTGATCTTATTGAAAATATTGGAGTTTGGACAACTAAAGTGCTCGTCTGTGGATATTAGAAAACACATACCTGATTCAACCCATCCAAATTTAAACTTGTTGAATCGAGTCCCCTATTTACTGGAGATTCATTTAACATATCTCCAAACTGCAATTAATGATAATAACAAATCATTTATTTCTATAGATACAATGATATGTATCTAGATCTAGAATTAGAAGTAAACTATCCTAAAATGCATAAAAAATTTACTAACTAGAACACATACCAATCCGTTGTTCGGTTCATCATTTTGAATGACCTCCTTCCAACCATCACGAATTTTTTTTGCATACTCCTTAATATCTTCTATTGATATGGTATCTAACTCCGCATATGTTTGATAAACAATAATGGCCTAAGAATTGACTTCCGCTCACTGACGGTTCAAACCAATATCAATACTATAAAAAATCGATTCCAAATTTTCCTTGATTGCATTCCTAGCCTCCTTTCCAACCTCTGATGAATCTCACAAATATGAATGTGAAACAAATGTCCCTATTGGTAAAGATACTAAAGGTCGTTGAGGCCTCTACAATGTCATATTTCGATATGCCCATTTTCGATCATATGTCTGTCCTTTACCAGCCCCATAATAATCGAACAATAGACTAGTATAATTAGGGTGCATGTCCATGAAAAACTCTGCATAAAGGTGTCTAGCAAAATAATGTGGAACCTCATCATTTCGCTACAATTTCCCATATGCTACCAACAATTTGTTATACATATGTCCTGCTATGTTGGGGTGCTTAAAATATTGCACCTTCAACATCTTTTGCATTGACCCATCTTTGAAATTGAACATATAAATAACTTTTTCTTTTGAAACTTTATTTTTTACTACGTCCCATTTATCAGGGCCCATAACTTATGACTTTTGCCTCCTCATCAGATCGATAAAACTGTCAGTGGTTGGCCCCATCTTTTGATATGCATCCATAAAGTTTTTCAATGAATGTAAAATAATATCCAAGATTTGTTTACTCTCCCGAGGGAGATCCAAGCTCCTAAAATCATGTTCCAACATGTTTTTAACACCTGAGCATCGCTCAAGGATCATTACTTTAGTAATTAATTCCCAGGGAAGATCATCACCAACATCTGAAGGATAGGTGGACGTAGGCATGTAATCTTTTGTTTCTTGATAATGTCGCCTCCTAAATCCACCTTCACCCTCTTCACCAACATTAGAATCTTCATGACACCCACTCTCTCTTTCATTGTCTTCCCTCGCACTAAAATCATTGTCTACACACACATTTGAAAGTAGTTAAAATATTTAACTTGACATAATTTCCAAAAATACACAAAAATACAAAATCAAAGAAAATTACCAAAAATATTTTCTTGTCCTGATGTATTCCCTACATTCTCGGGTGTAGGAGTATGAATGTGAAACCTCTCTAAGAAGGTTTCATCCATAGCACTTGTTTGAGCACATGCTCTAAATGATCTATTCACAGACTCGTTTGATAATCTCCTTCTCTGACTAGATTGTTGTTGGTCACTCGGAGTCTCAGTCGAAGACAAGGTTCCTCTTCTTCCTTCTCAGGATAGCCTAGAGCGTTTGCGAGGAATGTTTGGAGACTTCTGTCTCAACAACTCGCCTCAATATCTATCCTTTTAAAATTTATGAATATGAAAGTTCATAAGTTATAAAAACATTAAATGGAAATACTAAATTTATAACACAAACATTTAATCATTATGACAACTTCAAAGCATCGCAGGCATATATTGAAAAAACTAGAACAACTATATTTTTTACAATCATTGACAAAAACAATCACTGACAAAAAATTAACTTAAAACTAAAATAAGAAACAATATTACATGAAATGTTGTTGCTACCCTCTTATATATATGCTCATAAAAAGATTCAAGAGATCATTGATCAAACCATTGGGGCTGATCTTATCATGACACATGGAAAAAATAGCAAAGAAGAACTTTTAGGGTAAAATATCAATAGAATAACCAACAACATACACATGTGGCACCAACAATAGAAGAGAATGACAACATACACAAGGTGACATTAGCAAGGAGATAAAGAGGGCGACACCGACAAAAAAATGAGGAGGGTGATAATAACAAGTAGAACCAAAACCCTCTAGAAATAACCAAGAAGATATCTCTAGGAAGATGGAAGAGACCAAGAAGAACTATCCTAGAGGGGTTGTAGCCACATAATTATATAATTAAATAATTTAAACAAATAATATTTTATAACATAAAATATTTATTGTTAAATCATAAAAATCAACAAGAAAAAAAACAAGTCAAGATAAGCTATCCAAAGTTCTTTAGGAAAAGGAAAAGAAAAAAACCAAAAACCCACACAAAAATTAAGGGGGTAATAACTCAAGCGAAGGTGGTTTCAACACAAAGTCAACAATTAAATTCTTCCAAAGACAAGGCGGCTAACTTTCGTGTGGTAAAGCACAAAACCAAAAACCCACACAACAATTAAAGGGGGCATAAGTCAAGCAAGGTTGATTTCAAGACAAACTCAACAATTAAGTTCTTCTTTAATGGAAAAATGCCCACATGATTCTCATGATATTTACTTATAAGCTTTTATCATCCCAGCATAAAAGGAAGATCAATAATACGATCATTATGTTCTTAACTATTCCTAGGTCTCATGGAACATCCCAAAACAGAAACACATCACACATTATGTCAACTTGGTACTTACATCATAAAATAACATTAACCATTTAAATCATAAAATAACACTAAATACTCCTAGGTCTCATGGACTGATCCAGGTGGATATTGATGGCCACCCACCTATTCCACGGGCTTGAAAAACAGTTTTCCATCTTGGCAGTTTTTTGGGTTCCAAACTTTTGGGGCCGTTTTGAGGCCCTAAACGACGTTTTTTGAGGATTTTGGGTCTAGACAAATCTCAAATCCACTAGCTTGGACCAGTCTAAAATCATTCTTCTCAGTTATACCTTTCCAATGGTGTATTGAGCACCCCAAACGGAGATCGTATGCAAAATTTATGCCCCCAAGAAGTTGACGTATCAACTACCCCCATTGGGGCTTGCAAACCTTTTGGCTTTTCATCTTCCATAGTTAGGGTTTTGGATTTTGCTTATGTTAAAAAGGTATTTGGAGCCTCATTTTAACGATCATATTCTTAAAAATGTGAGTAACCGTCACATCTCTTCTTAGAGATAAGCTGCCACCATTCTAGCATGTCTTTCACTCTGTACTTTTACAGTCTTTGTACATTTATTTCATTAATAGAAATCGTGTAGTACTATATATCTGTGACTCTTGTTATATTTCCAAT
This sequence comes from Picea mariana, assembly GCA_032191745.1. NCBI lineage: Eukaryota > Viridiplantae > Streptophyta > Pinopsida > Pinales > Pinaceae > Picea > Picea mariana. Next base: position 14,582 of record JASDQU011175357.1, read on the forward strand.
ATATATTTGTTATATTGTTGTCCCTCTTGCAATATCTCTGTATATTTATGTGTTATATCTCTGCTCTCATTTCGTGCCGAAAATAATCTGGATCAGTGGTATCAGAGCAGGTTGCTCTTGATCGTTTTCTTAATACATTTCCCCGACGAGGTCCAAGTATAGCAAGTTGGGTCTTAAGCTTGTCTCCCTTGATGAAAATCACTCTCACACGCCCAAGAAACCCTCCATGGCGGAAGAAAAAAAAAACGATGGAGCAGACGATTCCATCAATCTGTTGCTTGAGCAAGTTCTCACGCGATAGAGGCACGAAATTATGGAGAATTTTTCCCACAACCTTCAATGCCTGCCGATAGAAAAAGGCACATCTTCATCAAACAACCAGTTTGGAAGCACCTCTCCTTTCAAGGTACAAGTTAATTTTTATATTCTCGTATTTGAAGGTCAGATAGATGCGGATGCCCTAGACAAATGGTTAAATCTACTTGAAGGTTATTTCTCTGTTCACAATTTTTCCGACAGATAAAAGATCACCTTCACGCTCCTTAAGGCTCTCCCCCATGTCAAACATTGGTGGGAAACTTACTGGGATCAAAGTTCCATAGAGGAGTCTGGAATACATGGGGTCGAGCCCACTTGGTATTTTTTTGTGGATGCGGTAAAGGAACAATATTACCCTGTTGGAAACTATGAGGACCGATACATTAGATGAATCACACTACTGCAAGAGAGGGGCCAAGCAGTTTCAGATTTCACCAATACCTTCCATACCTTGCACACCAAGTTGGGTATCAAAGACTCTGAACGACATTATGTTTGAAAGACCATGGGGCTCTACACAGATACATCCAAATTGAAATGGATTTTATGGACATAACATCACTCGATGTTGCTTATCAATATGTTGTTAAAATCGAGTAGAAATTTAAGCACTAGAAAAACTGAGAGTTTGGGTCTACAAATATGAAACAATCAAAGTATGATAAAGACGACCCAATTAAACAGTCTCCTAAAAACCAGTCCAAGCCACAGGAAAAGAAGGGTCGTGAAAAGAAAAAGAAGGACACCGAAAAATGGTGTGTTTTCCACAAAATCCCTTGGCACAACACCGATGAATGTCACTCAAAANTGTGGGTGAAGGGGACCCTGCTACATTTATTGTTGATAGCGGAAGCCAGAAGAAACTCATCTCAATAGAGGTCATCAAATAGTTAGGATTATCGACAACACCACATTCGCAACCATACAACATTGGGTGGCTTTGCTAAGGACGAGATCTCCATGTCAACCAACAGTGTCAGTTGTCATACACCATCCATCCCATCAAGGATGAGGTATTATGTGATATTGCCCCACTATATTTCTGTGATGTTCTCTTGAGACAACTATATATGTGGAAGCACCATGATGTTTATGAGTCTCGACCTTGTAGTGTCATTGTTACTTTGGGGGGTCATCTCTACAAAATACCAAAGATAGTTCCAACTACTATCCCACCTAAACATTTCCGTAAGGTAGTATCTCATACTACAATATTCAGCTTCTTCACAATATGTTCAAAAGGTGAACATGAGGATAATGCAACCACTACAGCTTCAACCCAAGCACCTTCTATCCAATAGAAGCAGGTCGAAAATAATGCAACAAAGAACAAATATTTTGTCTGCACACAAACATATCATGTAGCCCAACCGATTGAATAGATTCAACCCCTCCATCAACAGGTTCGTGACAGATTTCCACAAACCAAGCAACGCGACATCTCCAGGAAGGAAAACAACTCACCAAGATTCAGATTCAACAAACACTTCCCCCTCTCCCTTGGGAACTCAACACAATGGATACCATTTATTCCTAACAAGGGAGGATTGATCTAGGTGGATATCGGTGGCCACCCACCTATTCCATGGGCTCGATTTTTTTTTTTCCATCTTGGCAGTTTTTCAGGTTCCAAACTTCCGGGGCCGTTTTGAGGCCCTAAACATTGTTATTTTGCGATTTTAGGTCCAAGACACTACTAAAGGCAATAGCTTGGACCAATAGAAAATTTTTCTTCTTGGTTAGACCTTTCCAACGATGTATCGAGTGCCCCAAACGAAAATCATATGCAAAAGTTATGCCCACGGGAAGTTGACGTATCAACTACCCCCATCGGGGCCCGCAAACCTTTTGGATTTTCATCTTCTGGAGTTAGGGTTTTGGATTTTGATTATGTTAAAAAGGCTTGTGGAGCCTCATTGTAACAATCATCTTCTTGCGAATGCGAGTAGCCGTCACATCTCTTCTCAGAGATAAGATTTTGTCATTCTCGCGAGTCTTTCACTCTATATTTTTACAGTCTCTGTACATTTATTTCATTAATAGAAATCGTGTATTATTGTATATTTGTGACTCTTGTTATATTTCCAATATATCTATGTTATATTGTTGTCCCTCTTGCAATATCTCTGTATATTTATGTGTTATATCTCTACTCTCATTTCGTGTTGAAAATAATCCGGATCATGGACCATCCTGGGAGAAAATACTAACACTAACTATTTAAATTATAAAATTTAAAATTATTCTAAACCAAACACCCACAGCACCAACGTATGCCCACAACACCAACGTCAATCGAAATATGGCCATGTCCATGTACAGGGACAGGCCCAAATTTGATCCCATCTCTGTACATGGACATGGGAATATTCCAATTGACATATACAACAAGCATGCAATGCTTAACATATTCGACCTTTTCCATGTACAAGAACATGCCTGAATTCAGGCATGTCCCTATACATGGATAGGGATATTTTTCGCCCTATCCATGTATAGGGACATGCCTTAATTTCCATGTCCATGTACAGGGACAAGCCCAAATTCAGGCTTGTCCCTGTACATGGACATGACCATATTCAACCTCGTCCATGTACATGGACATGCCCTTATTCGTGCATGTCCTTGTACATGTACATGGCCAAATATGGCCCTGTCAATACTCTAAGACTATAAAATCTAAAATCTAAAATTTAACTAACAATTTAATACTAAAGTCTAAAATATTTAATCTAAAATCTGTGATATGTAAGCTATAATCACTATGAAGTTGATTATCAAATAAGTGTTGTCATAATAAGCTAGAACACATACATTAACTCTATATAAAAGAGGTTAAATGTAATCATATGGACTTGTTTATAACACATAGTTCTTTACCTAATATGTACGCCATTTTTACATAAGCTCAATGTAATGGGTGACTATGGAATGGTCAAACTTAAAATTTTAACAACTTAAAACGAAATGTTCTCATAGTAGTAGAAAATCACATAAACCACATTTAAGAGGCCAATAACATAGTTACCAATTTAACGAGAACTCTACAGAGTTCTCGTTTTTTAGGGGGTCAAGTTTTTTACCCCGTTTTTAAAAATGGTGCTACCGATAGCACCCCCCTTCCATTTTTATGTGTTTTTTTGATATTTTAAATTTTCTCATACATAATGTTTCCACCTTTTTGTTTTAATGTTTGTTTTTTTCATTTTTTTTTTAATCAACAATGTTTTTAGTCATTTTTCCATGCTTCTTTCAATCATAAAATATTTTTTACCAGGGGCTGAGGCGATTCCCAGCATGGCCCCCATGTTATATAACTCGTTATATATGTTATAACTCTATATAACATAGTTATATATTATATAACTATGTTAAGAACATGTGTTTTCTCTTAAGAGGTCACAAGTTCAAATCCAGAGGGGGGTAAGGTATGTATACCTACGTAGACTTTACCAGTCAAATCGTTGGGCAGATGGGGCTCCCTTGTCCCACAAACAAGAGGATCTCATACACCAATTTGGTGTGGCTTGACCATGACCTTAAAAATAGATTATTATTATTATTATTATTATAGTATAACTATAT
>JASDQU011175358.1:7025-17496 GCA_032191745.1 Picea mariana
TAGAGGAAGAAGCAAAGACATAATCTGCAATTCTATATTGGGATAGGTCAGGTGGAATAGGCGTGAATTCAAGCCTTCCACCATTATCACACGTATATGAACAAATATCACTGTCAGGCTCCCACCATCATCCCTTCAACGCCAGGCCAAAGAACAACTTTGAATCGTGTTCAAAGAGCCCTAGAAATAAAATTTTCTAGGTAGATTTTAATTAACGCGTAAATTTTATTAAGTTGTTGTTACTCAAGAGGAAATTGGCATGGAATAAATGATGTTTTGAATGACTCTAAACTTATGCAAAAAAATGAAGATGAAAATATTTCACTTTGATGAAAGCTATATTATGAGAAGGAGAAAAAGTTTATCATTCCCAGATACACAATGTCCCAAGATTTTATTAAAATCATCGATATCAAGATCCTTAAGAAATTGGACAAAGATATTGTACACCAATACACAATTCTTTCCCCCCACTTGCCATGAGGGGGAATTTTTTTTAAGAATTCAAGACCAAAAATGCCAAAAACCATGTAATTTTTCTACTTCAAATGCAAGGATGCCCCCAATTTAATGCAAAGAAAGAAATTTAGATTTTTTGTTTTCAAAGACACACTAAAATAAATAATGAGATTCTTCAAAACAAAAGCAACCCAAACTAAATTTTTTCTTTTAAAACGAACTATTTAGAAAAAGAAGTGTTCTTTCACTAAACAATTCTAAAGAAAAACAATGCTTTGTAACTGAAAGACACTCAAAGAAAGAGATCAAATCTTTCAAAAGAAAACAAGCTAAAACAAAGAAAAGATGGATAAAAGTATATTCAATAATGTTAAGTAGACTGTAACCAGACTATAATCAAATCACCCCAAAACCATATCTCAGATCTGGGTAAGGAAAAACCAACAAAAACTATTTTTTCACACAATCGTCGCAGGCTACTAGACTAACACTGTGCAAAAATACTGATCATCATAGGTCACAGAAGACCACAGTGAGACAATGTCGCACTGTCTCTCAAGGAAGGGTGCATTGATCAGATAAAATGTGGAAAAAATAAAAAAGAATGAAGGTTTTCAAGGGAAGTAAACAGTCAGAGAATCAATTTGGATCTCTTAGTGACTCAAAAAATAGAACCCAGGAAATCAAAGCAAGAAAGCAAGACAAAATAGGAAAACAAAACTTTGTTTCCCTAGTATGGTCACCAATTTTGTTTCAGGACAAATCAGTAAGTGGGACACAAATGAATCTCCCTAGTTTCATGCAAAACTAGAACAAAACACGATAGAATATAGAACTTTCCCTAAGTTTTAATTGTCAAGCATACTAACTAACAAGAGATAAATGACATACCTTTTAAATGATACTTGTCCTCGCTAGTGTCATCCTCACTTTGTTTCAAGGCTTACATGATGCTGAACGTGTAAAAATACATAAGCGAACGAAGTGAACGAAACAATGTATACTTAACAAAACCTATGTATGTGATCAAGGAGTCATACAATAAAATAAGAAAAAAATTATTGGAAAGAAATATATTACTGTATTAGAAATATGAAAAGGAGAATACAATCGATGCCTTGATGTTGTAGAGTCCCTTCCAACATTTCATTTCTTCCCACACACTTTTGCTCCACAAATTCTAAGAATGTAGATCTGATAGCTACTTATGATCTAAGCTTGACAAAGTGAAGCTCAAAGCCAACATAGGCCCAAACACTCCATATGAATTAGCTATAGTTGAAGCTAATCCAAACTCTTCTCCAAAACTGACCCAAAAAAGATAACTTTCCCATGAGAACTCCCCTTTTTTCATAATCTAAAAGGATAGGGTGAGGAGGTTAGGATGATCCCATGAGATCAAGGATGTGACTCGGATCCAAACTGATCAAATTCCACCTCACCCTCGATGCTTCTATTCTAGAAGTGTTGATAAGCTTCTCTTTTTCTTCGTATGGACGATCATCACACCCTTAACAATGAGAAAACTATGACAATGTCGCATTCCACTGTGGTGAAACCTGCTTCGATCCTAAATCGTTGCACCCTTAACATTGAGAAAGGTGCAGCGATCCTTCTTTACAAGGTTTTTTACAAAGGAAAAGATAATTTCATCTCTATTGGAAAGTTTGTCTTCATTCTTCTTTAGGGATTAAGGCAATTAATCCTTCTAAAGACAAATAATAGGTGCACATCATTAATGGTCATAGGGGTGACAGAAATAATGTGTAACACATGGAGACTATGGTAGTGGTTGTGTACCACTGGACATCATGCTAGTAGTTGTGTGCTACTAGTGGATTTCTACATAGTTGTGAGACTATAGAAGTGGTTGTGTACCACTAGAAAAAATGCTAGTAGTTGTGTGCTACTAGTGGATTTCTACGTAGTCGTGAGACTATGACAGTGGTTGTGTACCATTGGAAAACATGCTGGTAGTTGTGTGCTACTAGTGGATTTCTATGTAGTCGTGAGACTATGCCAGTGGTCATGTACCACTGGATAGCATGCTAGTAGCTATGTGCTACTAGTGGATTGCTACGTAGTAGTGAGAATATGGTAGTGGTTGTGTACCACTATACAACATGCTAGTGGTTGTGTGCTACTAGTGGATTTCTACGTAGTCGCACGAGATTATGGCAGTGGTTGTGTACCATTGGACAACATGCTAGTAGCCGTGTGCTACTAGTGGATTTCTATGTAGTTGTGAGACTATGGCAAAGGTTGTGTACCACTGGAAAACATGCTAGTAGCTATGTGCTACTAGTGGATTGCTACATAGTCGTGAGACTATGTGACACAATACCCCCACCTCAGCAAGGCCTGCTTGACCTCCCAGTCTTAGGATCTTCTTATTCCCCTCAACCGAAATGGCTCTTTAGTTCCCACTGGAAACTTCAATGCATATAAAACCATAGGTCCTTCTAGAAGTTACGCCCATGTGAACAAGCACTAGGTGCGAACGTCTACTCCACATGACCACTCACTAAAACCAAAGGGCCCTTGTAGATCGCGACTTCACATTTCACGATTTTGGGATTCCTGTTGCGAGTCACCTTGACTCCTCTGATTCCTGAAACCCCGAAATGGGCTAATGGTCCTTATCTCATCACTTATGCTTACACCATATGACTTCTGGCCAAACCCTGGGGCCTCACCTCCTAGCACATTGTGATTTCGCGATGTGCCTCTTCTTCCCTTTTCTTGAAGTCTGAACTCGCGACTTCTTTACCACGGATCAACGGTCCTGAACCTCCCATGACCTAACAATTCAGATTCTTATTTCTTTAAGTTGGGACTTCGTAACTCACAACTTCCAGGTAGTCGTTTCCTCCACGTTATGGATTCCCAAAATGCCAAAACTCCAATCACCAATCAACGACTCTTGTTGATCTAAATCTAACCGTTGCTATCTCTCCTGATCTTGGTTTCTGTGAGGTCACTTTGAACCTTGTCTATCCTCTGGACTTTCGAAGTCTCTATCCCTCCTGAGCTTGATTTTGGCTGCAAACTCAAGGATTCTAAGGGATTCTTGCACACACTCCTTGCAGCCTTCACAATAACCTTTGATTATCCAAACTCTCCAACTCTATGCACTCCTTGCGATAAAATTTCTTCAACCGCTCACTTGGTTGGAAAAGTCTAAGAATTCAACCTGGCTTGCGCACACTTTGCATGACTCTGTTCTATACTTTCACTTTTGTTGGTATAAGAACAGCTCTATCTCTCCTGAGATTTTCTAAGGTAAAACTCAGAATCTCGTCAACAAACTCCTTGCGAACTTTCACTACACTCTTTGCAGGAATTCTCATCACGAGAAGCAATTGAAACTTATACTCTTCCTCTCACAGACTTCATACATTGATCATGAAATCATACACATAAATCATTGAAACATATGCATAATAGAGCATATAAGAAAACTGTAAACATACCATTAAATAGATGCAAACAGTAACCATAAAAACACCGTGAAATTGAGTCAAAACATTCTTATATTAAATCAAGTGCTTCTATACATGGGTTCTATAGAAACAACTATATGCTTATACAACTTCTACAACCTTTGTTCTTCTCTTCTCTCCTATGCTCTCTTTCTCTACTCTTAAAATGAGAATAATCATACACATACATCTACGAGGGATATTTCTCTGGATTTTTCCCTCCTACAACTCTAAGCTATCTTATCGAAAGACTACAACTACTTTACATTTATTACATTAAATTCCTCCAACTAACAGATGAGATAAACCACTCAAGATATGCATTATAATTCCCAAAACATTTAAGAACAATTACATCCTCCCAGCTATTACATTAATGTTTCATCTTTTAAATTTTAAAATGTCTTCAAAATGTGCATTGGTGTGTATCCAACTGTCCTCCACTTTGCGCTTGCTTGCGATGATCCTGCATCATACTCCTTTGGATGAAAAATTCATGGAATCATGCATTGTCTTTCCATGTTTCTGGATATCTGCTTCGCTTTCCCAACTGGAATCCTCAATTGGGTGTCCCTTCCACTTTAACAAATATTCAAAATATGTCTTCCTCCGTGTCTTCCTGGCAACTCTTTGATCAATGATCTTTTCCATATGCGTATTTTCAGCTACAGGAATCTGTTTGACCCACTGGACTTCCTTTTGATTCTTTTCTCCCCTCACTTCATCTGCTCTGTAAGGATACATATCTGCTACATTGAATATGGGTGATATGCCCACATTATTTGGCAATTTTATTTCATAAGCATTTGCCTCAAATTTCTGTAAAATATTACACAGTCCTATCTTTTTCATATTTAGTTTATTATATGTTCCCCTTGGGAACCTTTCTTTTCTTAGGTGTGCTAAGACTAAATCTCCCACTTCGAATTGAATCTGTCTTATGTGTTGATCTACTTTGTGCTTGTATTCCTGGTTGGAACTCTGCATCCGCTCTTTAATCTTACTATGGAGCTCCTGCATCTCTGCTAGAAAATCTTCTGCTCCAACACTCCTGAACTGATTCTGATCTATGTCTCTCAACTCAGATACTCCTCTCAGCTACATTCCATACATTATTTGAAATGGTCTCTGTCATGTGCTCCTATTGTGTGAGTCATTATATGCAAATTCTGCGTGCGGCAAAATCTGATCCCACTGACTGTGATGTTCATCTCTACCAAAATCCTCAATAAGTCTCCCAAACTTCGATTTACTACCTTAGTCTGTCCATCCATATGAGGGTGATATGTTGAGCTAAAAGATATATTTGTCCCTAGATTCTTCCATAGTTTCCTCCAGAAATGACCAACAAATTTGGTATCTCAATCTGAAACGATACTCTTGGTTAAACCATGAAGTCGAACAACATCTTTGAAAAACAGATTTGTAATGTGTGTTGCATCAATGGTTTTCTGACATGGAATGAAATGTGCCATTTTTGAGAATCTTTCGACTACCACGAATATGGAATCACAACCTCTCTGCGTTCTCGACAATCCTAACACAAAATCCATGCTTACCATGTCCCACGACCTCTATGGTATTGGCAATGGTTGATACAACCTTGTATTTTGTCTTTTCCCCTTTACTTGTTGGCAAATTCTACATCTGTTCACAAAATTATTGACATCTTTCCTCATCCCTGGCTAATAATACAAACTGTTCAGTTGCACAAATGTTTTATCATGGCCAAAATGTACAGCCAATCCCCCACTATGCTTTTCCTTCAAAAGGTTTTCTCTCATAGAACTCTTCAGATACACAACTGATTTCCTTTAAATAATGGTCCATCCTGAATCAAGTATTCAATCCATTGGATTTTGTCTCTCAGAACATGATTCTCACATGCTTCATAAGCGTCATTGAAATCTGAATCATCTCTATACATTTCCTTAAGTCTATCAAAACCTAAGGTATTCACACGAACTTCCTGAAGAATCAAACATTTCCTGCTCAATGCATCAACAACATTGTTAGCATTTCCATAAATGTGCTTTGTAACAAAAGTAAAGTTTTGCATAAAATCAACCCATTTTTCATGTTTCTGGTTCCATTTCTCTTGTCTGGTTATAAACCGTAAGTCCTGGTTGTCTCTATACAAAACGAACTCTTTTGGAACCAGGTAGTGCCTCCATTTCTTTAGTGCTTGTATGAATGCATAAAACTCTTTATCATACATGAAATAATTCCTCTTGGCATCATTCAACTTCTCACTAAAGTATGCAACTGGTCTATTTTCTTGACTTAAGACTGCTCCAATTGTGAATCGACTTGCGTCACATCTCACTTGAAATGTCTTACTAAAATATGGCAAGACTAGAACTGGTTGTCTAGTTATGTTCTCCTTTAACAACTTTAAACTTTTCTCTACTTCCTCTGTCCAATGAAAAGATTTATGTCTTTTCTTGACTGTATCCATCATTGATGCACAAATTTCACTAAAATTTCTAATGAATTTCTTGTAAAAATTGGCTAATCCATGGAATCTTCTGAMTTCAAATATATTCCTTGGCGACGACCACTCTTTGATTGCTCTTACCTTCTCAGGATCCATCTTCAACTCATTCGAAGATATCAAAAAACCCAAATAAATAAGTTCTGTCTTCATGAAAGATGACTTCTTCAGATTTATCAACAACTTCTCTTGCTGCAACCTCCTCATTAATAGAGTTAAATGTCTCAAATGTTCTTCCTAAGTCTTACTAAAGATCAATATATCATCAAGATACACAATTACAAAATTTCTAATGAATTCTTTCAAGATTTCATTCATCAATCTCATAAAATTACTTGGTGCATTTGTCAAGCCAAATGGCATGACAAGCCATTCATACAGTCCTTCACTCATCTTGAATGATGTCTTCCATTCATCACCTTCCCTCATTCTAATTTGATGATATCCGCTTTTCAAATCAATTTTTGAAAAAAAATTTGCCCCACTCAAGCAATCCATCAAGTCATCCATCTTGGGTAAAGGAAATCTATACTTGATGGTGATTTTGTTTATATCCCTCGAGTCTGTACACATTCTTTATCCACCATACTTCTTTAGACTGAACATTGTTGGCACAATGCATGGACTCAAGCTTTCTATGATCAACCCTTTGTCCATCAAATTTTGGACTTGCTTCTTGACCTCTTCATTCTCCTGCGACATCAATATGTACGCTACTTTGTTTGGAAAACTCACTTCTGGTATAAGGTCAATGTGATGTCTTATACTTCTGATGGGCGAAAATGAACAAGGTAAATCGTCCACCACTATATCAGTGAAATTCTCTAGCAGTTCCTGAATTTCCTCAGATAGATCATCTATTGAGGTACTGGTCAAGATGAATCTAGGTTTTCTCACCACAAAAAACTGCATTTCTTCATCTTTCTTGACTTCATCAAGAATTTCCTTCCCACTCATGAGAAGTACAGTATTTCTTGTTTCTTCCTTCACCTTCTTATCTTCAATTGGCAACAACATATGCGTCCTACCATTCTTCTCCAAGTTGTAGGTGTTTTTTCTTCCATCATGAATAACATTTTAGTCATATTGCCACAACCTCCCTAACAAAATATGACAAACATCCATGGCAATAACATCACATAAAATACCATCTCTATATCCCCCTATCTTAAATTCAACTAAACATTGTTTAGTGACTATTACCTGATGTCCTTTTTACAACCACGAAAGTTTTTATGGGATCGGATGTGTAACTGTCTCCCATTCCAAATTTTCCACCATCTCTGTGGCTACTATATTATTCATACTTCCACTATCAACTATCACCTTGCATACCCTATCCTTGGTCTTGCAAGCCATCCTAAATAAATTGTTCCTTTGGACTGGATTCTCCATCTCTTTCTCTGGCTTCAAGAGAATTTTCCTCATCATTAAGGATCTTCCACCTTTTGCATCTTCTGCCTCAACATTTCACCTTCACACTTCTGAAATGTGAGCTTCGCCTCCTCCATCCATTTTTATATCGGTACATTCAAAATATTTGTGTCCAATCTTTCCACAGACAAAACACTTTATTTCACGTCCTCTTCCTCTTGCTCAAGGAAAAGTATTTCTATTGGCATAATGTCCTCCTTGTGAGTTTCCTCCCCTTTCTGGGTGGTTATGAGGTTTCTTTTCTTCATACTTNTTCACTTATGCCTTTGAAGCAATCTGATAAGCATCTTTGACATTCTTGATTGTTACCATGCTCATCTCATCCTGAATATCATATCTCAGTCCATTCATCTATCTGACGACTTTTTCATCATCACTCTCGCGATGACTAGATCTGATGTTTAATCTGTAAAATTCCTTAGTGCATTCCTTCACTATCATCCCTTTCTGTCTCAAATTATACATTATTTGGAATGGATTAATTTGGTAATCTCTAGGTATGAATTTGGCTTTCATCTTCACTACCATCTTGTCCCAGTTTTTAATTCTTTGTTTGCCTTTGAAACACCTATCAACCTGCAGTTCATCCCAACATAGTGTGGCATGCCCTTTCATTCTAGTGACTATGTGCTTTAATTTCTTATCTTCTTTGATATTTTCATAATCAAAGTATTTATCTAGAGCTATAAACCAATCTAGAAACTCCTCAACATCTAAGTTTCCTTCATAAATCAGGATGTCCATTTTATCTCTGGCCCCTATTCTTGCAACAACTTTGAATAAATGTTCTTCTGCAACATCTTCGACTACAACTTCTTCTTCAGATCCTCCTTCGTTCTCACTTTCAACCTCACTGATATCTCCAATATCAGGTGTTCACCTCTGTGCTGTCTCCATAGCATCCAATCAAGCATGAAGTTCTCTCATTTCCCTTTCCACGGCTGAATTGGGTGTGGGACCTTCTTGACATCTTCTCGATGGAATTGTTTCAATCTGTCCATGCAGAATTCAATAACAACTATCCTCTATCTCCCCCCTACAGAAAAAAAAAGTTGTTATCTCTTATACTACCTGACGCAACACCCCCACCTCAGCAGGGTTTGCTTGACCTCCCGGTCTTTGGATCTTCCTATTCCCCTTAGCTGAAATGGCTCTTTAATTCCCACTAGAACCTTCAATGCATATAAAACCATAGGTCCTTCTAGAAGTTACGCCCGTGTGAACAAGCACTAAGCGTGAACCTCTACTCCACGTGACCACTGGTGTGACCACTAACTTAACCCAAAGGGATCTTCCAGATTGCAACTTCACGTTTCGTGATTTTGGGATTCCTACTGCGAGTCACCCTGACTCCTCCGATTCCCAAAACCCTAAAATGGGCTAATGGTCCTTATCTCCTCCCTTATGCTTCCACCATATGACCTCCGGCCAAACCTTGGGGCCTCACCTCCGAGCACATCATGATTTTGCGACTCATGAGTTCACGATGAGACTATTCTCCCCTTTTCCCAAAGTCTGAACTCACGACTTCTTTACCACAGATCAATGGTCCTGAACCTCCCATGACTTGATGATTCAGATTATTGCTTCATGAAGTTGGGACTTCTCAAATCACGACTTTCGGGTAGTTGTTTCCTCCATGTTCCCGATTCCCGAAATGCCGAAACTCCAATCACCAATCAACGACTCTCGTTGATCCAGATATAACAGTTTCTATCTCTCCTGAGCTTGGTTTCTTTGAGGTGACTTTGAACCTCCTCTATCCTTTGGAGTTTCCAAGTCTCTATCCCTCCTAAGATTGATTATGGCTGCAAACTCAAGGATTCTAAGGGATTCTTGCACGCACTCCTTGCGGCCTTCACAATAAACTTTGTTTATCCAAACTCACCAACTCTGCGCACTCCTTGTGATAGAAGTTCTTCAACCGCTCACTTGGTTGGAAAATTCTAAGACTTCAACCTGGCCTACGCACACCTTGCACGGTTCTATTCTATACTTGCACTTCTGTTGGTACAAGAACAAATCTATCTCTCTTGGGATTTTCGAAAGTAAAACTCAGAATCTTGTCAACGAACTCCTTGCGGACTTTCACTGCACTCTTTGCAGGAATTCTCAGGACAAGAATTAATTGAAACTTATACTCTTCCTCTCATAGAATTCATACATTCACCATGAAATCATACACATAAAGCATTGAAACAAATGCACAACAAAGCACATAAGAAAACTATAAACATACCATTAAATAGATGCAAACAGTAACCATAACAACACCATGAAATTGAGTCAAAGCATTCTTATATTAAATCAAGTGTTTCTGTACATGGGTTCTATAGCAACAACTATTTTCTCTCCTATGCTCTCTTTCTCTACTCTTAAAATGAGAATAATCATACATATACATCTACGAGGGAGATTTCTCTTGAATTTTCCCTCCTACAACTCTAAGCTATCTTATCGAGATAAAGACTACAACTACTTTACATTTATTACATGAAATACCTCCAACTAAAAGATGAGAGAAACTGCTCAAGATCTGCATTACAATTCCCAAAACATTTAAGAACAATTACATCCTCCCAGCTATTACATTAATGTTTCA
>JASDQU011175359.1:10258-20450 GCA_032191745.1 Picea mariana
TTTCTACGAAGTTCCCTCTGGAACCTTCTGTAATTTTTCAATCTTAGCCCTCTTATTACTTAGATTTCTAGCCTTCTTTCCAGTGAGCTTCGTCTCGGTATGTATTTTTCCATTATGATTCTTATCTTCTTGTAACATAGTTACTTCGCGCTGTTGAATTTCTTTCTTAAGATTCAAGGGTGCTACTCTTTCTTTATCTGGGATAAGTATTTCAGTCTTTTTTGGTCCTTCTAATGTTATTGTAGCTTCGACATATGGGTCTCTAGTGTTAAATAGCTTCGATCTATTCTCTTGTTCTTCAATCAAGTGTTCGATCCTTCTAGTCATGAAATCTTTTAACTCTTGTTTCTTCTGCTCCAAAACTTATTCTTCTTCTTTTCAGCTGGCGTGATCTCTCTCAATCCAAGGTTTCCCTAGTAACATGGTAAACGGGGCGTTGTCCTCAATAAATTGAATAATCTAAAAATTTTCTTATGTTGAAGTTCCATTGGCATTCATAGATATCTAAGTGAGCTTTCCACATAGGTTTACCAATTTTCCTCTAAATAACCCTATTCCTCCTAATGAAAGAATCATAGAAGGCCTTCCTATAGCTTCCCAAGTTTTCTCTGTCATGATATTCACGTGTGTTTCCTCATCTAGAACACAATCAATGTCAAAGTCTCCTATTCTTTCTTTTATGCATTCTTTTTCTTTAAAGATATCTGATAACCTAACATGTCGGTGGTCATTCAAGATTTCTTTCATCTRTAGCAATACTTTCTCTGATTCTTTCTGGGTTYTGCTATAGCCTTAGKTTTTGGATCTGCCTTAGGGTTTTCCTGTCTTATGTTCATACTTTCAAGTTTAGCAATCATTCTAGGGCAATCCAATACTTCATGGTCCATAGCCTTACAACAAAGACAACTAGGTATTTTCCCAGGGCATTCTTTAGCAAGATGTCCCAGTCTTCTGCAACTGTAACAGAGGGTTAATCCTCTCTTTCTTTTAAATGATCCCCATCTTCTCTTATACTACGCACTAGGATTATAGGAGCTAACCTACAAAAAATTATTTCTAGGATCCTGCATCCATTTGTTAGTCCAAACATTCTTTCTATGCATAGGTATAACATATATTTCACTATTCTTATCAGATCTACTCATATCAAGCCTTCTTTCATCTATTAGTGCCCTGGTTTTTAAGCTAGGACAGAATCTATCAAACATACCTAGATCCATACTCTAGAAACAAAAAATTTCACTTATTTCACTTCTACAAAGCACAAAGATTTCAGATCTAGAATTTTTCACTATTCTTACCTTTATTAGAGCACAGAGCTTACAGATCTTACCTCTTTTCCTCAGATCTGACCTTTTTTCTTTAGATTTGTCCTTCCTCTTGGCACAAAGCTTCACAGGTCAAGCAAAATGTTGCGCACCAGGGCAACAGATCTTCGCAGAGAGATTTCACAGTTTTAGGTCAAATCTTTGCACAAAGGTTCTTCTCCCTTAGTTCCCAGCAATCACAGTTTCAGGTCCCGGCAACGAAACCATTTGTTGGCACAGGGGCAGACCCAGGGTTCAACACTACAACAGCGCACCAACAAAACCCTAACTACCGGCCCTTTCGGCAACACCTGCGAAGTAGATGAAATCTCACCCGAGGTAGAGGCAAGGGTGGTTGCAAGACTCAGGTGTCTGCAACCTTAGCTGGGACAAAGATCTATGATTACAATACTTTAATAAAGCACTTAACACCGTCAATTCCACAATATGCAATCAATAACCACTTTGCTGATAAATAGAACTTCATAGCATTCACACTGATCTAACGTAATTAAGCACTTAGCATCAACAGATAGGTCAGATCTATCAGATCAAGCACTCAGCACATTCATATAGATCAGATCTAACATTCTCATGCATCATTAGCACTAAGCATAAGCATATCTATTTAATCATCTCAAAGCACTTAGCATAAGAAGACATAAACACATTAAGACAAGCACAGAGCAAGATAACATAGTATTTACGTAGTTCACCCCCACCCTAGGGCTACGTCCACCAACTCTTCTTCTTCATTGTCTTCAGTCAATCGGTTACAAGCACAGAGCCTCAAAACCCTTACCCCGCACAAGACAGAAGATCTACACAACTCGCTAGATCCTTCTTCCTTGTGCTACAGTACAAAGCCTTCCACAACTTCTTACAATGACTTGCACTTAGCTGTGTAAGTCTCGCACAGGCACAAAGCACTTACAATCCTTCAATCACATAGATCTATCACTTAGCTCATCAACCTACCAGTTCGTCTCCCTTTTCTTTCATTGCCTAGACATCTATTTATACTTTACAAAATAGGCCTAAGCATGGGTAAAACCCATGGGCCGACATCCCAATACCATTACATATTCCCAAAAACCCAAGAAGGACCCAAAAAGGGACCGAGATCCCATGATCTTTGCTTCGTCTTGTGCTCCTCCTTCAACAGGCTATCGAAGTCCAAAAATGGGTCAACATGACCAAGAATCTCCCAAAACTTGGTCAAGGGCCAACAATCGACCTGTCCTCCTCCCTCTCCCCGTCCCTTTTGGCTCATTTACACAACAAGGTCATCCATTTTCTATATCAATCTTTGAATCACAATCAGCTAGGAACTTTGACCCCCGAATGGATTTCAAGCATCACGCTGGAGCTAGCTGGCGATTTATTTGTGGAATGGGCAAATTTTTGTGGGTCACTCTATAACGCTGGAGTATTTTTAAACAACAGAGAGGACTGTCTCCTTTGGACCGGCGGAGACTGTACATGTCACATATTTGTCGCGAATCTTTATACAACTATTTTCAACTCTGCAAACATCCCCAACATCACAGGCTGGCGCAAGAGACTTTGGAAGTGGAAAATTCCACTAAAAATGAAATTATTCACCTGGCTAGTGAATAAAAATAAAATTTATTCATGGGAGAATTTGCTCAGGAAAGGCTGGAACGGCTCGAACATCTGCCAGCTCTGCTTCAAAGATGAAGAAACAGTGCCACGTTTATTTATACACTACGAATTTGCGAGAAAATTCTGGAACTATATCAGTCTTGACTAACAACTCACTTTGGCCTGGCAAGGGAATTCCATCTCGGACTGCTTTGTCAACTGGAGTTCAAGCGAGTGTGCACACAAGTTTTTACCCCTTGTGGTTATTTGGCATATTTGGCTGGCCCGAAACTCTTTGATTTTTGATAATTCCACTCCTTCCAACAACTCTGTTGCATACAGAGCTCTTGGCATGCATCATCTTTGGAGAGATATTCATCCTTCCAAAGAGAAAACTAAATTATTTATTAACCCGTACATAGATGATAACATTATCAAAGGTTGGTTCGATGGAGCAGCCCAACACAATGGTGCTTTGTGTGGTGCAGGGGGCTTGATCAGATTGACTGAAAATTCCATCTACAAATGGACCTTCAGCTGTGGCCCGGGCACCAACACAAGGGCAGAATTGTTGGGTGTCTAGGCCTCCCTACACTTGAAAATGAGGCTTAATATAGATTACCTCCATCTAATTGGTGACTCAAAAGTCATCATACATTGGTTGAACTGTAGTGGTGATCTTCATTCGATATACCTCTTTTCTTGGATGGATCGAATTAAATCACTCCAATGCCATTTCAAGAAGCTTCTCTTCTCTCACACCTCTCGAGAGTTCAATAGACAAGCGAACATCCTCCCCAAAACAACTCTTCAAAAGAAAACAGGTATGATCTCCTACTCACACTGGTTGGACGACCAAGAGGGCCTCACACATATCATTAAAATATACTAAGACTTTAGCAACCAGCCATCTATGTACTTGCATGTTTTCTTTACAGTTCTTGGCACATGCTTCTAGCAGATTTTCATTGATTACTCTTCCTATGTCACCGACCATTTTCTGATTTATTGTCCATGGTACCCTCACTCTCCTCTGAATTGGAATTATCCAATTGCAGGAGAATGACTCTACCTGTCTATTGATCTGTCACAGCACTACTTGAATGTACTTGTCTATGAGAACAAATTATATCCTATAATATAATTGAGCAATTTTTCATTTGGAAAAAAAAAAATTACTTATGAGGAAGAGATGGTAAAACGCTCGTAAGGATAGACACATGGAGCTAATTGACCAAGCAAATTAGCTCCATTAATTTTAATGGGGGGTTTTAGAATAAACACATGGAGCTAATTGATGGTTTTACCATTTCCATGTTCCCATCTCTTGGCCTCATTAATTTTAATCGAGGGTTTTACTTTTACCAATGATGAAATTGTTGCATCATGGTTGATATGCATGGCATGTCCTAACATTTCACTATGAATAGGTTGGTTAATGTGGCCTGTCCTAACGTTTCAATACGAATAGGTCGATACAAGTGGTCGACATGTCCTAACGTTTCACTACGAATAGATAACTTAATGTTTCAAGATGAATAAATAATTAACTATAAGGAATAAATAACCTAACATTTCACCACGAATAAATAATCATTGTCAGGAATAAATAACCTAATGTTTCACCAGGAATAAATAATTAATTGCCAAGAATAAATAACCTTGCAGGGGAGTGGCAACAAAAGAGTCATGCAGCGATTTTGACGAGGAGGAGAAGAGTGGGAAAAAGGGGATATGAGGGTGCAAGGATGCCTAATAAAATACAATTCAATTCATAGATTTTGATGAAGAGGAGAAGAGTGGGAAAAAAGGGATATGAGTGGTGCAAAGATGCCTAATAAAATACAATTCAATTCATATGTGCATGAGTGGAAACAAAAGAGTCATGCGATGATTTTGACGAGGAGGAGAAGAGTGGGAAAAAGGGAATAAGAGTGGTGCAAATATGCTTAATAAAATACAATTAAATTCATAGATTTTGACGAGGAGGAGAAGAGTGGGAAAAAAGGGATATGAGTGGTGCAAAGATTTCTTATAAAATATAATTCAATTCATATGTGCATGCTCTTGTACAATTATACCAAGGTATAAGGAGACAAGTGGACCAATATAGGAGAGTTGCATTGTTCTGGATAAGAAATTCATTGGGATAGAAAGCAGCATTGATCAACACATCAACATTGGTGCTTGGAAAAGTGCAACTGAGGTATGTACAGAATCTGTCTTTTGTCATTTGCATTTCTCTGAAAAACATTAGTTATTCTCGAAATTCAATAGGCGCAATTCATTAATGCTCAGTGATAGTAAGTGCAATGTGCTAGTATGGTTCAATGAGTGGTCCATAAATTGAATCCGCTCAAACAAGGTTGCAAGAAATGAGCTCGATCTTAAACTGGATATGGGGATGATCCAACTTCCTGCTAAAGGATCAGATCAAATCAAGGATTGAATACCTACTTTAGCATGGATGAGGAATTTTTTAATCAATAGAATTAAATTGATTATTTTTATGATTAGATCTTTATGATTATTCTTTCTATATAACTTCTTCAAGCTATGAAGCATTGATTGATTTCCGATCAAAGTATATTTCTAATAGTGTTATTACCCACAATTTGCAGAACAAGTTTGGTGTGAGATCCATAAAAGACAGTAATGACAATGTACTTGCATGTCAGTATTGCCAGCCAAGCCCAAGATTCATAAAAGAATGTGAAGGATGCTTGCCTACTTCAAAGGCATAGTCTTTTGTTGTGTCCTTGCAAAATCCCCAATTAAATTTATTAGGGTTAGGGTTAAATTTGTATTAGGGTTAGGGACGAGATAATTATACACTTTGGTTGTACACTCTTTTTAACCTATTATGTTATACAATATGGTTGTGGTGGTACTTCTAACACCGACTCCATTTTAGTTCTTTTGCTAGTGATTAAGGAGCCCAACAGGAATAATGGACTTGTTGAGATAATTGTTTCCATGTGAAGTCTTGTGATAGATTTGCAAGAGCCCTGGAACAAGTTCGAAGAATAATTTTTTGAGCGGAATGATTCCCACCCATGTAGAAATCTGATGATATAATACTAGTATGTGGCTTCTGTGGGAGAGCTAGAGCATCATAGAACTTGACATGCGACACATCGGATGTAATGCCAACAATGATGTCACTTATGAAATAATAATCATATGTTAAAGCATTTTTCATCAATTATCAAATCATATTTTATTAATTTTACCAATCAAGATATTGTTGTGCCATGGTTTTTTCCAAGAGAAAATTACTCAAATTTATATTAGGTATAAATTTCTTTACACAATCAAACGGCCGACGATCAATACCATGAAAGTTACACAACAACAAAAAGGCCCCACTCAAGCTATCCACCAATGGGAAACCTCAGAAATGGGCAAGCTCTAAATATAACCCCAATACACCAACCAACACTAGAAGAAGGAGAACAACCCTTCTCATTCAAAGACATTTATCGAGGTGATAGGACTCTTTCTCCCCCTATCACTATGGAAAATCGAGATTCTACCAAACTCTTCTTTAAGAGCTCTTTTCGAGAGGGCATCCGCCTCTCGATTAAGCGACCTGGGAAAGTGGTGAAAGGAGATGTCCGCGAAGAGATTTGACAGCCCCAACACTCTATCCTTCCAGCTATCAATGTGGACCGAATGTAACTTGGACTTTTTTGAGATCCAATCAATGATAACTCGCGAGTCCCCGAGGACATGCAGGTGACTAATGGACCAGCAAGAAGCAAGATAGAGGGAGGCCCATAAACCCAATAGCTCGGCCTTTGTGTTAGTGCCCATGCCGCAGTTTAGAAACCACCAGGTACACCTTGACGGATGAGATTTAAAGAAGCCCCCCGCCCCGCAGCTTCCTCCACTTACCTGGGAAGCACCATCAAAGCATGCCACCGTGTATCCTTCCTTTTGAGTGAAATCACATGGTTTGAGTATTTGAGGCTTTAACAAAGACTGCTTCCAGTGGAAAGATGACACGATTTTGTTAAATACTCCATTCAGCGAAGGAAGACATGAGTCGAAAATAGCTCGATTTCGAGCATTCCAGATGTACCAGCAAACAAAAACTGGTAAATACTTCGGCGCTGAAGCTTGGGCCAGCCAAAGGGTGAAACAGTGAGAGAGTGAGGAGCCGTTCCAGGAAAAATCCCGCGGAAAATGAAAGAGCACCAGTGACCAAACAACGCGAGTAAAGGAACAAGACACTAATAAGTGTTGAATATCTTCAGTATCCCTGCGACAGAGGGGACAAATCCCTGGCCCCTTCCAGCCCCTCCGTTGTAACGCGTCCCAGGTAAGAGACTTTCCTTTCCCTGCGAGCCATATAAAAATCTTTAATTTTAAGGGAATGTCCCATCGCCAGAGGAGGGAGAACCATGATCTATCCACAGTAACCAAACGTTGACTGTGTAGCGCTATGTAAAAGTTCTTTACAGAGGTGATCCCCATGGCGTCTCCACCGGCCCACCGAAGAGAATCGGGACTCGTAGAGAGAGAGATACCTGAACCTTTAAGCACTTTAATAAAAAGGTCCCATTCTGATGCTATCAGCTGATATAACCGAAGATCTCCACTGTTCATCCAGCGGTCAGGGAGATAGCTGCTGTTTGATTGAATATTCACCTGTGAAAGAAGTGTGATGTTAAGAAACTGGAGCTGCGTCCTCAGCTCGTCCGAGAGGAGAGACCTATCTCCCAGACCCAGTATGTTGTCGACTCCAATACGGATTTCAGTGCCAGCTCCCGGCTTCCACACTAACCAGTGAAGGATGACTGGTAAGGAAGTCACCATACCCTTCCAGAAGTGGGATGCATTCCTCTGTTGGAAAAAAGGCTTGCGAATCCAATGGACAAGCGGCAGAGCACCTAAGTACTTATCAACAATTACCCGGTGCCAGATCGAATCAACAGTGACCGCTCTCCATAATGAATTGGCCAGAAGGGCCGTGTTGAAAGTAGACAAATCCATAAACCCCCAGCCCCCAAATCTACGAGGTTTTGAAAGGGCTTCCCAGTTGCACAAATGAAAACGAGAATGGCCAGGACTGCAATTCCACAGAAAATTATAAATAAGTCTCCGAAGAATTGTAACAATCTTGTTGGGGATTTTTTCCAGAGACATTCAGAAAACCGGGAGACTTTCCAGAATGGACTTTACCAAGATGAAACGTCCCCCCAAGGACAACCATTTGTTACACCAGAAGTGAATCCTACTTTCAAATCGTGCCACCAGCCATTTCCAATCTTTCGGCGATGAGGCACCTAATATTAGCTGGAAACCAAGGTACCTGAATCCCTCACTCAGGTGAACAAAAGTAAAAGGGACTGAGCCCTTGAGCGTGAGAAGATCAGCCTCCGAAAGACCCCAATAGTGGACAGAGGATTTGGAGTAGTTGATGGATAAACCAGAAGCGGAACAGAAAAGCTGAAGCACCTCAAGAATTACCAGCCACTCAGGTAGATCCGCTTTAGACAATAGTAAAACGTCATCAACAAACAGGAGATGAACCAAGTTAACGAGCTTTGAGACTTTAATGCCGGAGATATGGTGCTCCTCAAAATTTTTTGTGAGAAGAAGGCTTAGCCCTTCCATAATCAAAATGAAGAGATAGGGGGAGAGTGGGCATCCCTGGCGGAGCCCCCTCTCACTTTTAAAGAAACTGGAGGCCTCGCCATTAATCAAAACAGCAAAGGAAGAACTAGAGACACAGGACATAATCCAAGTAATGAAAGATTCACCAAAGCCCACCAAGTGGAGAATTAATCTCAAAAACTCCCAATCAATGCAATCGAAAGCTTGCTTGAGATCCAATTTCATAACCAGAGCCTTTTGGTTTTTCTTTTTAATGCTGTGGATGCATTCGTGGGCAGCACCAATTGCGTCCTGTATTCGTCTACCCCGCAAGAAGCCTAACTGCTCTGCTGAGAGACTTCTTTCAAGAAGAGGCTTAATCCTGTTTGAAATAACCTTAGAAATCAATTTGTAGATGAGGTTGCATAAGGAAATTGGACGGTAGTCACTAAAAGAGAGTGGGTTGCTTTCTTTAGGAATCAATACTATAAAGGTAGAATTAATACTTCCTACAATCTTTCCAGAAGTGCGGGTGTCTTCCACCATCTGGAGTAGGTCCAGGCCAACAAGGTCAAAAAAATAGCAGAAGAATTATGCCGACCATCCATCTGGGTCGGGACTCCTTTCCAAGTTGAAATGAATGAGAATATTTTTTAACTCCGACAGTGTAACAGGTTTGTAGAGTGCTGTCGCTTCCATATCTGAGACGAATCTGGGAAAGAGAGATGCCGTAGCCACCATCCCCCGGTGATCAAGGTTAGTTGTCTTTTTGTAAAGGCGACTGAAATGGGATACCGCCTCATCCTGGAGGCCTTTCTGACCGCTAATAATATCTCCACCACTATCATTAATAGACCAAATGTACTTTTTGTCACGGTTGAAATTGGCGACTTTATGAAAATATCTAGAATTTGAATCGCCACATTTAAGCCAAGTCTGTCTGCTGCGCAAACGCCAGGAATTCTCCTCAGCAATAAGAAGGGAGGCTCTCTCAGACTCCAACTTTTTCAGGGAGGCCGATTCCTCCAAAGTCAATGCTGCCAGAGACAAGGAGTGTAAGATTTGTGATATCTCTGATTCCATCTTGTGTAAATTTGTATATTGCAGCTTCTTTAATTCGTGGAACCAGACTTTGGATTTAGTTTTGAGAGTTCCCGTGAACTAAATCAGAATAGGCCTCGAACGAGAGCCAACAATGATTAAACTTGAAAGGAGGTGACAAATGTAGCGCAGGGAGCCTTAATCGGAGGAGAATAGGCGCATGATCGGATACATATGGGAACTCAACCCAGGAAGCAGGGAAGCTCGACGTAGACAAAAGATTTTCAGCGACCAGGAAGCGGTCCAATCTTCTAGCAATCTCAGCAGAACCCGATCTCCCATTCCTCTAGGTGGGAGTTAGACGACTCGGCCTAACGTCAATCAGATGATTAGAGTCAAAGAGCCCTTTAAAATATGCCGCAGAGGGACCCGACAAGAATGATCCTCCCCAGTTTTCCTCAGCTGATATACGTGGCCTATCCTTAGGTGGTTGATTTGACTTCTTATGGTGGATTAGGATTATTATTGTGGTTCCATACATAGAGAGAGCTTCATAAGACTTATTATTGTGGTTCCATACATATCTTATTGTTAATATATATATATATATATATATATATATATATATATATATATAT
>JASDQU011175360.1:0-12596 GCA_032191745.1 Picea mariana
AGGCTTCAATTCTCATCCATCTATCAATCCATTCTAAGAATAGTCTTCCTTCATTGGACGAATCTTGGAGACTCTTCATCTCCTCTGGAGATCACACAGAGGTCTCTTCGAATTCTCTGGCAGATGCAATCAATAGTTTCTGGCAGTTTCACTGTGTCGTGCATCAGTAGCCCTCCGATCTCCTTCAGGTTTATCTGCACCGTTGGATGAACTTTATTAGATCTTGCATTCAATTCGACATTTTTGTCGCCAAGCTTAGCACCTCTAGCTTCTACCTCCATCTTCCATCGATGTGACCAATGGCTATGACCACACGCTTATGCATAAAGTGCTTTTGCGATTTCTCATTTCGTGAGTTTCAACACTATGCTCTGTTGACCCCAAGTCAGTGAAATTTTGATCGCTTGCCACATGTCCTATGATTCGATGGTCTAGATCTAATCTTGATTCAACAGCTGTGATTGAATCGCGATTTCGCATATCGCAATTTCGACACTCTGGTTGCATTGAGTTCTTGCCTCTCCTAGTCGCGATCCCCGAAACCTCGAAATGGCGTGGGATCAACGGTCTTGATCAACACTTGATCTGACGGTTCATATCATTTCGCGATTTCGACATGCTTGATGTTCAGTGTTTTTGTCACTTCAAAGTCCCGATCCACGAAACTCCGTAAAGAAGTCGAATCAACGGTCCAGATCACATCTTGATCCGACGGTTGCAATTACATCGCGATTTCGCATATCGCGATATCGAGATTCTTGATGTTAATACTCTTTGACATCTCCAACACTCGATCCTCAAAACCCCGAAATGGACTTGGATCAATGTTCTAGATTCAATCTTGATTCAATGGCTGCGATTAAATTGCGATTTCGCATATTGCGAAATCGGGATTCCTGTGGATGATATTACTTGACATATCCAACTCTCAATCCCCGAAACTCCGACATGGACTGGAATCAATGGTCCAGATTCAACTTTAATCTGATGGCTCAGATTGAATCACGATTTCGAGAGGTTAGGGAAATTGGTTCCTTTGACTCTCTAGTCAGTGAACTGACGATCTTTCCTCACGTGTCCTGCCTGATGATGGACGGTCCTCCTTTTTCTGGGATTTTATACACCCACTTCTCCTTGTACTTTAGAGAGCATGCAGGTTCTACTTGATCCAACGATGGTCGGATCCCACGCTTGGATCGAACGCCTGAGATCTATCCTCCTCTTCAGCGTGCTCTTCTTGTCTAAATTCAGATCTGACGGCCCTCGTTCTGTCGGGAATTTTGGATGGGATCCAACGATTAGTAGTGCTTCTCAAACTTTACGGGACTTCATCATGCATGATCAATAGTTTAGATCAATCCTCAATTTGACGACTGAGGATTGTTGCGTTTAGAAAATTGTTGCGTTGCTAGTCTTCCTGAATATCACTGCACTGCTGTACTCAAGCCATCATCACTGTTGTACTTGCCATCAATGACAAGCTTACGCTACCTGTAAAACATACCAAACATCCTCTGCACTATCTCTTCTGATCTTATCGAGGTTGCTCTACAGCTTCTTCCCAAAATACTTCTGGTGCCCGTCTATTACATTCTTCCTGTACTCATGCCATCTTCATTGCTATACTTGCCATCAATGACAAGCATATGCTGTCTGTTAAACATTTTCCAACACATGACATCCTTCCACCTAAAAAGTACAAGTAGGACATCTACTTCAATAACACAATCGACTCACCAAGGTTCATATTCAACAAAAAAATTCTGATCTCACAAGGGAACTTGATGAAATGGGGATTATTGCTTCATAAGGGGGGATGAATGATCCAGGTGGATCTCGGTGGCCATCCACCTTTTCCACTAAATCAACATTTTGAGCCTATGGTTTTGATAAACCATGATATCCACCCTTTAGATGGGGAATGGGATGTAATTCCATCTTCATTTGTTAATTGCAGACATCATGTAATGATTTCCTAGTGGTTTTATGTACATGTGTGGAACATAGCGTTAATGCACTGGATCCCATTATAACTATGCAGTTAATCACACTCAAGCCAGAGTATTATTGGGATGGGTGACTTCCCGGGAAGTCCTAATGTTTTACATGCCTATTAAATTTTATAAACTTAGTCCAATTTATCCCACATGCATCATGGGAATTGTTCTCCTCTCACTCTCTCATATATAATTGAGGTGAAGGAGGCCCTTTAAGCATGAAATGGAGTGTGATGTAAATATTGTTGCGAATGAAGCATAGCCAACATCTCTTTCTTTCCAGAGATAAGCTACCCCATTTTGCCAGTTTGTGTTCTACAATATTTTTCTATCTTATTCATTAATATAAGTTGGGTTTCACTGTATTTTTGTGTTCTCTGCTATATTTTTTCTTTTGTCTCATTTCATTCTCAGCATAATCCGAAACAATGGTATCATAGTAGTTTTCTCCTTGTCATTTCGTAAAACAAGTCCTCGACGAGGTCAGGTTATAGAGATTTAGGTCTCAAGCTAGTTTCTCTTGAGGACAACCTCTCTCTCTGGCCCAAGTGACCTCCCATGGTGGAAGAAAAGAGAGATGACAAAGCAGGATATCCCCTAAATATGTTGCTCGAGGAATCCCTCCTGAGACATAGGAACGAGATGATGGTCAACTTCACTCAGATCTTTCGAAGACTACCGATGGCGGGAGCCGAGGAATATTCAACAAGCAACCATTTTGGAGGTGCGACACCCTTCAAGGTACAAATCAATTTTAATATCCCCTTATTTGAAGGCCATATAGATGCAAATTCTCTAGAAAAATGGTTGAATTTGCTAGAAGGTTACTACTCCATCCAAAAATTTTCCAACAATGAAAATATCACCTTCGCGCTCCTTAAATCCCTTCCCCATGTCAGAGTTTGGTGGGAAAGTTACTAGGTGAGGTACATCGTGGATGAATCTACACCATTCAAGAGAGAAACCACTTGGGAAACCTTTGTAGATTCCCTAAAGGAGGAGTTTTAACCTATGGAAAACTATGATGACCAGTACATGAGATGGACGAATATGTGTCAGAAAAGAGATCAGATGGTGTTGGAGTACACTAACATATTTCATACCTTGCGCTCAAAGATGGGTATCAAAGACTCTGAGTGACGCTTGGTTTTGAAGTATCATAGTGGTCTGCACAAGTACATCCAAACATATATGGATTTATTGGACATCTCTTCACTTGGAGTTTCTTATCGATATGCAGTCAAAATTGAGCATAAATTCAAGCAACATAGTAAGTGTGAGTTTGCGTTTGAAAATACACTAGAAAAAAATCATGGCAAAGGAAACCCTAACTCACAGAACACAAGACAAAGAAAGGAAGACCAACCTCAAGAAATCCAGTCCAAGACGCAAGAAAATAAGGGTAACATGAAGTATAATAAAGACACCAAAAAGTGGTGTGAGTTTCACAAAAACCCATGGAACAACACCGATGAATGTCGATCAAAACAGTCATCAGTGGTCGAGCTCAAAGAAAAAGAATTGAAACCTAACTTGAAATTTGATTCATATCACACTAAAGGGAAACAAATCATCAATGAAAAACCCACTTCTACGATCAAAATTACAACCAAAATAACCAAAGGAGCTTGAGGAGGGGGAGCACCTCTTCCAGTCACAGATGTGGGTATAGGGGACCCCACTACATTCGTTTTTTACAGTGGGAGCCAAAAGAACATGATATCAACTAAGGTTGTTAAGAGATTGAATTTTCCAATGATTCCACACCCCCAACCATACACCATCGGATGGTTAAGTCGGGGAAGAGACATGTGTGTCGACCAATAGTGTCACATGTCCTATGGAATCAAGCCCTTCAAGGATGAGGTAGTGTGTGATGTTGCTTCGCTTGAAGTATGTGATGTTATTTTAGAACAACCATATACATGGAAACTTCATGCTATCTATGAGTCTCGGTCCCATAGTGTCATTGTTACTCTTGGAGGTCAGCTCTACAAAGTACCAAAGCTAGCTCGAACTAATGCCACTTCATTGATCTCAGAAAAACAATGTTGTAGAGTAATCTCTCAGACCACAAATTTTTTCCTCTTCATGATCTAGAAAGATGGTGAACAAAAGGTCACTCCAACCACTACAACCTCGACCCAAGATGTTTCTATCCAACATAAGAAGGTCGACAATATTGTAGAGGAGCACAATGAGAATGTGAGTCTTCCATATATCTCTATTGGCCATGACCCTTTTCAGGTGTGTTTGGGGTTCCAACCATTATCCCCCATTGATATATCTCTTCTTGCTACATTTTCACAGACAGAGTCCTCCCACTCTCATACCAAGGAAGATCATGCATCTAGATCTATTGAATGGATCCAACACTTCCAACAGGTTCATGACATCCTTCCACATGAAAAGTACAAGTAGGACATCTACTTTAATAAGGCAAGCGACTCACCAAGGTTCAAATTCAACAAAAACTTTTCGATATCACAAGGGAACTTGATGCAATAGGGACCATTTCTTCCTAAGGGGGGAGGAATGATCCAAGAGGATCTCAGTGGCCATCCACCTTTTCCACTAAATTAACATTTTGAGCCTATGGTTTTGATAAACCATGATATTCACCCTTTTTATGGGGAATGGAATGTAAGTCCATCTTCATTTGTTAATTGCAGACATCATGTAATGATTTCCTAGTGTTTTTTTGTACATTTATATAGCATAGCGTTAATGCAATGGATCCCATTAGAACTCTATAGTTAAGCATGTTCAGGCTAGAGTAGTACTGGGATGGGTGACTGCTCGGGAAGTCCTAGTGTTTTACATGCCTATGTCATTTTAAAAACTTATTCCAATTTATCCCACATGCATCATGGGAATTGTTCTCCTCTCACTCTCTCATATATAATTGAGGTGAAGGAGACCTTTAAGCATGCAATGGAGTGTGATGTAAATCTTGATGTGAATGAAGTGTAGTCAACATCTCTTTCTTTTCAGACATAAGCTATCCCATTCTACCAGTTTGTGTTCTACAATATTTTTCTATCTTATTCATGAATATAAGTTGGGTTTCATTGTATTTCTATGTTCTTTGCTATATTTTTGTTTTTCTCTCATTTCATTCTTAGCATAATCCATATCACTTAGATAACTCATTTTTATTAGGTAAATATCGAAGCAGAGGGAGCCATACCTATGTCATCCAACTGAAGATAATTTGTTCAATAGTTTGATGACCATATAACTTACCAAGTGGGGGTAATTCCTGAAACGAGATAATTTTACTCATTAATATATCTTCACATAGAACCATATTAGTATGCTTAGAGTGAAGCTTAACCCATTTATTAGTTTTAAATTTCCTTTTCTGATACTTCTCCTTTGAGTTTGACCTTTCCTTAGAGACCTTAATGAGGTTGTGCCTTATTTTCACATCACTAGAATGTTCCTTGGGAGGATCATAAGCCATAGAGTGTTGAATAACATTCACTTGGACAAGACTTGGGGTTCTTAGGTTTAAAAGATCAAGGCTTGAGTTAGAGGATTTGAGATTTCTAGAAGCCAAAATATAGAAGTGAGTGCTCTTACCTGATTTCATGGCATGAA
Source organism: Picea mariana (assembly GCA_032191745.1). Lineage (NCBI taxonomy): Eukaryota > Viridiplantae > Streptophyta > Pinopsida > Pinales > Pinaceae > Picea > Picea mariana. The sequence continues at coordinate 5,601 of JASDQU011175360.1, forward strand.
ATGGTAGTGCTGACTCATTGAATGGAGTTGGATTATTAATGAAACCATGTAGTTTTTAAGTACCGTCTTGGATCTCCGATAGATCTTGTGGTGAATGCCTTGGCATGCTTGCACATGGAATATGTCCCTATAAAGACATGAATGTTTTGATGGAATCTTGACCTTCGATCTAGAACCTTTCAAAATCTGCATAGGCCCTTGAGCCTCCTCTTAGTGCGGTAAGGAGAGAGTGGAACCAATATGAAATGCCCCACCCAAAGGCATATCAAGTGGGTATTTACTCTTAAAATGACACATTTTTTTTTGATAAATGTTGTTGGCACAGGGGTAGACCCAGGGTTCAACTCTAACAATGCACCAACAAAACCCTAACTGTTGGCCCTTTCGGCAACACCTGCAAAGTAGACGAAGTCTCACCCGAGGTAGAAGCAAGGGGGGTTACAGGACTTAGGTGTCTGTAACCAAGCTGGGACACAGATATGTGATAATAACACTTCGCAGAGTATTCTAGCAACACTTAGAAGGTGGCATGCATTAAATCATTGGCTTAATAAACATTGCAGAACAAACCCTAATATAGATCGATGTTGTAAAAATATAACCATAGCACTTAGCATTATATGTTAGATCTAACATCCACTCGTCCTTAACACAATTAAATCACTAAGAAACAGCAGATCTATCTATCATACATAATAATAAAGGCACTAAGCAGATAAATAACAAGAATAACACAACACAAAGCACGCCAAAGACACAAGATATACGTGGTTCACCCCAGTGTGGGGATACATCCACCAACTGCTTCGTCTTCTTTATTATTATTCAATCTCTTACATTCATTCGCTCATGTGCACTACCCCACAGAGCCAAGATTCACATCAGACAGGAGATCTGCACACTACGCACCAGATCCTCCTTCCCAAAACTAGTTCAAGGCATAGAGTCAACTTCTCTATTGAGCACAGAGCCTTACATACGCATTGGGTTGCACAAAGAAACTAAAAACTACTTGCACTTAGCCTCTTTTTCCACTATTCTCTTCTTCTCTCCTTTCTACATTACATTCTTACTTATGTATAATTTTACAATAAGGCCTAATCATGGGTAAACCCATGGGCCGACATCTCATAACTCATTACAAAAACCCTAAGGAACCCCTTGTTGGGTCCACATAGCTCACAAAATAAGTGATATTTGTGATCTCAACTTCGCCTGGGCACTCCATCTTCGACCAGCCTGTCGAAGTCCAAAATTGGTCCAAACCTAACCAAAGTTTCCTCAAAACTTGGTCGAGGGCCAACAGGTCCCCAACACTCACCTGTGACTCGCCCTGAGTCACTAAGGTCTAGTCAATGCCTCTTCGAAGGCCTCGAGCTTCAATCGAGCTTCCTCGAGCTTCAATCGAGATTCCTTGAATTGCTGCTTCGCCTGAGCCTCCTTCTCAATGAGCTCTTGGATCATTTGATCTATAACAGAACCTTCCAGGCATTGTTCTACTGTCACAACCACTTGGTCCAATTGTGAGCCTTGTCCTTCAATTTATTCAAACACCTTGTAGGATTCATCCTGCATAGGTTGTAGTTTCTGCGCGACTTCCATTACCCTGCCCTAGATGGCAGTAATTTGTTGTTGTACCACGTGCTTCTCCTAGGACCTCTTCATTATTTCAACTGCGGTGAGCAGCTTCATCTACGCCTATACTTACAATGCTTGTTGTTGCTCCTCCTATAACTGTGCTTCCAATTTCCTAAGCTCTGGATCTTCTGCGAGGCATTCATAAGTCTATGCACTTCTATTGCTCAGTTGTTTGCATTCTGATGCGAGGGATATGATTCTTACAACTTCATTCTTAGTGGCTTCCTCCCTCTGGTCGCATACCTCCTACGGAGTGCTCGGTACTACTTGGATCTCCAACTCTGTTATCCTCGCTTGAAGCTGTTGGATGGGCTCAACGAGCTTCACCACTTGAACTTTGACTAACACCTATTCCTCCTGTGCCAATCCTGGCATAGAGCGATGTGATTTATTCAATGCTTCTTTGAACGTAGCTTGTTCTATGAGCAACTGCTCATTTTCTCTCTGTAGCTTCTCTTTGTCTTCCTGGAGCATCGCCCGAAACTCTTCTTTCTCATTTTCATAGGTGGTTACACAGTACTGTGCTACTCGTAATTTCTCTAAGACTTCCTCTTTCTCTTGTTTCAAGGCTTCTGTAGCCTTCTCCTTTTATTATTATACTTTATGAAGTCAAGCCTCAGTCACATCTGCAAGTCTTCTTAATTGGGCGGGTTCATCCCCCAATTCTGCAACCTGTGATGAAGAAGGCGTAGTAGGTACTGCGTGGATCAATTGAATATCTTGTTGTATTTCCTTCAGTTCCTTCTCGACCCTTTCATATAAATACTCTTGCTTCACTTCATATCTCTGCAATATGTCCTTGGAAGCATCCTCCATGGCTCCACGAACCAAGCTGATGTCGTCCTCCATGAGCATGGCCTCTAACTAGGGCTTGCTAGCGCACATCTTCTTTCTTGCTGAAGGTTTCTGCGGAGAAACCTTCCTCTTCTGCGGTGTTACTGTTTTAGTAGGGGGATATTTCATCAGTGTATCTTTGCCTTCTCCTTCATCCCCTCCTCCTTGTCCATTTTCTTCCTCTCCTCCTCCTAGCGAGTCAGATCCATTTTCTTTAGAGGTATTGTCCTCCTCATCAGTCTCTATATTCTGGAATTCTTCCTTTTTCTTCTTCTTCTTTGTCCCACTGGATTGTCCGACATGCTTGACCTGAGTGACTAGGGGGATTCCTATGATGTCAATGTCGGAGAGTTCTGCATCAGCAACAAGTACAAGGAACTCCTCTGGCCACTCCTTCGTGATTTGCTCCTTGTCTTTGTCTGTCATCTTGTAATATGACTGTAACTCTTCCTTTCTCTCATCTTTGCACACAGTGATATATATAAAATGTCGATCTGCACGGAACTTGGCTATCGGTCTTTACTGGTGCAAGGTGCGCGATGTCATGCGTGGAAATGCTTCAATGGAAACCTTCAGTTGTTGATAGTATGCATGGAACACAACGTTTGACTGTTATTGCTTCGACCTGTTGTTGGTGTACCAAAAGGAAGAAAAAATAGCGGCCAATAGCTCTGATGGTTCAATATCCAGAAAGGTGGCTCCTTCAAGCATTTTCCAATCGACAAATGAAATTAGCATGATCAACCAACTAAAGTGGAGTTTGTATCCTTGATCCTGAGCTTCAAAAAAGTATTTCTCAATTTCATTGATGAGGTAACTCTCTCAATTCATCTGCATTCCCTCCACACATTTTCCTGTGAGGTCCACCATGAACTCAGTGACCTGTCTGGGGTGGTTCTTTCTTACAAGCTTGCCAGCTATGAGTTGGCAAGTGAGGCGCACTGCACCATCCTGGATAGAGGATACCTTGTAGCCTTTCTTTCCTTTTTTGACTTCGCCGTAAGCCTCCTTGATGCGATGTTCCAGGGAGCAGTCTGAATCCTTGTCTAGGTAAAACTGTTGAGGGTCAGGTCCTTGCATGCTTAATTCTATAATCAAGTGGATCAATTCCAGATCCACAATAATCCATTGGTTGAGCCATAGGTATTTGCCATGGTAGAAGGACAAGAGGATTTTAACGCAAGTGTTAATCTCCTGGTGACGTCCAAAATAGGGAATCTTCATCACATTTAGTATAGTGAACTACGCGAGATCCTTAATCCATGGTTGGGAGACTAAGTAAGGCTTCTTCCCAATATTATTCATCAAGTATATATGGGGTGTGAGAATAGCATAGTTCTTTCTATCGTCGAGATTAAAGTCGTTATTATTCAGTAGTGGGATCTGTCCTAACTGACTCCCAACTACGCGTAGTCCTTTCGGGATGTACGCGATGATCAGGGTGTATTCACAGTCACGTGGGATGCTATCACGGTTAACCATGCCAGCCAAAGGTGGGATATAGTCTGGTAAGATCTACGGGATCTGCTTCGCATTAGCCAGATCGTCACGATGCTTACTTCGCTGCTCATTCACGGGGTTGACACAGCCAAAATGTCGTCCAGTTGAAGGGGAAGCCTGCAGTCCACTGGTCGACGACGCTTGTACTCCTTTAGACATATCTCTATCAGCCATGAACTTCTTAAGAACCTCCTCGATGGACTTCTCTAACTCAGTGGGTTTTCTCGACACTCTCACTATTAAATAGGAAGGTTAGGGTAGGTGAACGGGTAAGCAGGGTGGACAAACGGACAATGACATCTAGTTTCTGATAACATAGATCGACACACAATCAATTTTTTGTTGGCTCAGTTAATCATGGGCGGAAAAAATTGGTCTTGATGCAACATCCAATGGGTTAAATAAGTGGGGCCTCATAACAGATTCTTCCAATGGGTAAGAATGCTTCCATCAATGTGATTTTTTCTGTTATGGCACGGTCTCAATGTCCCAAAAGCAGTTCAACCGCCCATAAATGTGTTTCCTAGCCATTTTGGAGTGTTTTTCTAATGGTCAGGGTGCCTCCAATGGTCATATAGCTTTGCCAAGGAAAAGTCCCATTCTGTGCGATCCTGCTGCTCCGGGGAGGTTCAAATCCCACAAACCTGCCTCCTGCGAAGTTCCAGTCTGTGAAGTCTTCCATCCGTTCTCTATAGCTTCCTGTAGCTTTTCCAACTTGGCTTTCTTCTTACTGATATTCCTTGCCTTCTTTCCTGTAATCTGAGTCTCTCTCACAATTTATGGATTCTTCTTTCCATTCTTAATCTTATCCTCTCCTAGCGTAGTGACTTTGCACTGTTGATGTGCTCTTAAAGGGTTCGAAGTTAATATCCCTTATCTTATTAATTCTAGTGTGGGTATTCTTATTTTTTGCATAGATAGGTCCTTCAAACCTTCTTGCGTTCTTTCAACCTCGACAACTAATTATCTTGCCTTCTGTTGCTTCGAATTATCTTCTTGTTCTTCTATTAGTTGGTATATTTTTCTAGCTATGAAATCCCTCGGTTCTTGCTTTTTATTTTCTTTAGCTTCTTCCTCTACTTTCCTTCTGATTTTATCCTTCTCAATCCAAGTCTTTCCTAACATAAGTGGGAAATGGGCATTGTTCTCAACAAACTTAATGACTTCAAATTACTCTTTAGTCAATGTTCCATGAGTAATAATAAGTACATTAGACACTTTTCCAAATAAGATTATCATGCTTCCCTTAAACAAGCCTATCCTTCCCAATGAAGGTACCATAGTAGGCTTTCCCAAAATTTCCCAAGTATCTTCAGTCATAATATTCATTGGTGTTTCCTCATCCAAGACACAGTCTATGTCAAAGTCTTCTATTCTTGTATTTATGCGTTGTTTTACTTTCATGGCCTCTAGTGAGCTGACATCTTTATGAACATCCATCATTTCTTTCAACTACACTAATGTAGTTTGAACTTACTCTAATTCTCTCTTTATGATTCTCTAACATGCTCTTAGTCTCTTGACTTATTTCATATTTTTCTTATCTCATGTTCATCCTTTCAACTTTAGCGATCATCCTTGGACAATCCTCAACTTTGTGACCAATAATTTTACAACAAAGACAAATAATACCTATACTAGGGAATTTCTTAGCAATATGTCCTGGTCTTCTGCAGTTATAACACAAAGTTAATCCTCTTTTTCTCTTATATGTTCCCCAACCGCTTCTATACTTCTCACTAGGATCACAATGCTGGACCTGCAATCTGCAAAAATTCTTTCTAGGTTCCTGCATCCACTTATTAGTCCAAAAATTCTTTCTATGCATAGGAATAACGTATCTTTATTCACTTCTATTAGATTTATTTAGATAAACTCTTTCTTCCAACTGCACCCTAGATTACAGACTAGGAAATAATCTATTAAACATACCTAAATTCATGCTTTCAAAACAAAATTTCCACTTATCTTACTCTTATCAAAGCACAAAGATTTACTTCTTTTAAGATCTTACCTCTTTTCTTCAGATCGGGTTTGTTTCTTACCATAAATCTTCACAATTCAAGTAGAGTATTGTGCACTATAGTAACAAATCTACGCACAAATATTCTCTTCAGTTCCTAGCAATCACAGTTTCAGGTCCCAGCAACAGAACCATTTGTTGGCACAAGGGTAGACCCAGGGTTCAACTCTAACAATGCACCAACAAAACCCTAAATACCAACCCTTTCAAAAACACCTACGAAGTAGACGAAGTCTCACCCAAGGTATAATCACTAGGGGTTACAGGACTCAGGTGTCTGTTACCAAGCTGGGACACACATCTGTGATAATAACACTTCGCAGAGTATTCTAGCAACACTTAGAAGGTGGTATGAATTAAATCATTGGCTTAATAAACATCGTAGGACAAACCCTAATATAGATCGACATTGTAACAATATAACCATATCACTTAGCATTATAAGTTAGATCTAACATCCACTCATCCTTAACACAAGTGAAGCACTAAGAAACAACAAATCTATCTATCATACATAATAACAAAGGCACTAAGCAGATAAATAACAAGAATAACACAACACAAAGCATGCCAAAAACACAATATATACATGGTTCACCCCAGTGTGGTGCTATGTCCACCAACTGCTTCATCTTCTTTATTATTCTTCAATCTCTTACATTCATCCACTCCTATGCACTAAGCCACAGAGCCAAGCTTCGCACCAAACAAGAGATCTACTAACTGCGCACCAGATCCTCCTTCCCAAAACTAGGTCAAGGAACAGAGCCAACTTCTCTATTGAGCATAGAGCCTTACATACGCATTTTGTTGCACAAAGCAACCTAGAACTACTTGCACTTAGCCTCTTTTTCCACTATTCTCTTCTTCTCTCCTTTCTACATTACATTCTTACTTATTTATACTTTTACAATAAGGCCTAATCATGGGTAAACCTATGGGACGACATCCCATAACCCATTAAAAAAACCCTAAGGAACCCCTTGTTGGGTCCACATAGC
>JASDQU011175361.1:18106-44996 GCA_032191745.1 Picea mariana
TCATGCATGATTTTAGGATCTAGAGCAAATCTCTCTATGAGGTGGCATCACCCATTGTACTATAAATATGTAACATTGGAGTGAATAATTGAGTGTTGGCTGATATGCCTTTTCTGCAATATTGTTATTCTTGCTCATGTTTTATTGTTATTCTTGCTCATGTTTTATCAACAATGTCAGAGTATTCTCCTCCTTGGTGGATAAATTATTACTGTATTGTATAGGTTTCATTCCACAGTTTTGATATCCACTTAATGTTGCTATATTTTAACATTTACAATGTTTGGTCTAATTGAAAATGGATTCTTCCACTGGTCTTTTTGTATGTTTGAACAAGTACCTACCCAAGGGCTTCATCTTATTTTGATATCCCTATTGTATTATAGTAGTCAATTTCCCGAGGATTTTGTATTCGGGTTTTCTTCTTCAAATGATTTGCAGATATTAGAGAAGAGTTTGATGTTTCCCTTTATTTATTTTTGATTCTTATATGCTACAAGGTAGGTTATGTGTCTACATCATTTTGAAGAATCTTCATTTTGAAGAATTGAAAGACATCTAATGTCAAAATCCCCATGGTCGTTTTCAATGTATTCAAGAATATGGGATCGAGTTAGCATGTCCCTTTACACATCTTATGTATGAAACTTCATATAGCTATGAATGATTGGTTTTAGGGAGTGATATAGAAATTTGTGTTGAAGGATGTAAATAAAAAACTTTTTTGAAACAAGCCACATGTGGAAATGTCCTTGTCGTATATTTGTTCCTATATGCTTGTTCAATGGCCCTAATCTCCATAGAAGTCATGTGTTTCAGTCACAATGGGTCATCAACTAATATTATAACTAAATTTCTTGTTCATGTTTGAAGATGGTAGAAGAAATGGTAACAATTCAAAACATAGTCAATAGTCAATATTTCACAAGGAAACAAAGTCTAAAACTAACGCCATGTTATCTGGCACTTTCCTAGGGCTTGGTCACTACTCCAAGTCCCTAAGTAAAATCCATAAAGTGGCATGTAAGGATAATAGATGTAGGGACGTCAAATTCAGAATCCTAAATTATATTGGCTTTGTGTGCAGGTGAAGAATCCTTTTTTGACATGGAAGGCCTAGAGTCAAAGGCACATAATAAATGGGGATGCAGTAATAGGGAGTAAAGGGTATTCATCCAAATCAATGAATCGAGAAGGATGTTGGGGGCCTCTTATGGTTGCATGTTGTTTATAGGAATAAATAATTTCTCCTATGTGCAACCCTTTTTTGACATTGAAGGTGTTGGCACAGGGGCAGACCCAGGGTTCAACGCGTCAACAACGCACCAACAAAACCCTAACTACCGGCCCTTTCGACAACACCTATGAAGCAGATGAAGTCTCACCCGAGGTAGAGGTAGGGGTGGTTGGAGGACTCAGATGTCTACAACCTTAGCTGGGACATAAATCTGTGATTGTAACACCTAAACAAAGCACTTAGCAGTTATAGTTCATTAATATTCAACCTTAGTTTACAACACAGATAACCCTAACAACAAATTAGCGCATTATTCACACAATTCCAATATATTCAAGATCTAAGCACATCGACATAGACTAGATCTTGCATTCATTCACATTATTAATCACTAAGATATCATATTATATTCTTCTAAGCATATATTAGTGCACTAAGCATTTAATCACATAAACAAGAGGACAACCATAAAGCACAAAGCAACCACAACACAGGATATACGTGGTTCACCCCTAGCCTGGGGCTACGTTCACCAACTCTTCTTCTCTTTTATTGCCTTTTGTCAATATTCTACATGCACAGAGCCATGATATCTTACTTCGCAGAGGACAAGAAATCTGTGCGCACTTCGCTAGATCCTCCTTCCCCGAGTTACAACACAAAGCCTTTTCACAGTCTCTTACAATCACTTGCACTTAGCTCTGCAAGTTCTCAACATAGCATGCACAAAGCATTTACAATTCGTACTTAGCACTTAGCAAGGTACCAAAAAACCTCCTCCCTCTTACATCGCCTAGAGTTCTATTTATCCATTACAAAAAGGGCCTAAACATGGGTAAACCCATGGGCCGACATCGCCATACCCGTTACATAGCCGAAAACCCAAAATCCCTAAACATGGGGCCGATATCCCATGATCTCCACTTCAACTTGTGCTCCACCTTCGACAACTTGTTGAAGTCCCAAAGTAGGTCAATCATGACCAAGAATTCTCAAAACTTGGTCAAGGGCCAACATGCCCCCAACACTCACCTGTGACTTGTCTCAAGTCACTCTGGTCTGGGTAGCTCTGCTTCAAAAGCTTAGAGATTGGCTCGAGCTGCTTCGACCTGTTGTTGCGCTAAGGCCTCCTGCTCAACGAACTCTTGGATAACTGCTTCGTTGACAGGTCCCTCTAAGTGTTGTTCAACTACAGTGACGACTTGTTCCAATTCTTCTCCTCAGCCTTCAATCTCCGCGAACAGTTGGCAAGCCTTGTCCTGTATTGGTTGGAGCCTCTGAGTCACTTCCATGACTTTTCTCTGAATGGTGTAGACCTACTATTGAGTAGTGCACTGTTCTTGTGATCACTTCATCCTTTCAACTGCACCTGTATTGTTTTTTCTTGCTGCTTTGCCTCCTGGAGCTGTGACTCCAGTGCCTTCAATTCAGGATCCTCAGTGAGTTGCTCATAAGTTTGGGCATTGCGATCACTTAGTTGTTTACATTCCATGGCGAGGTCCTTGATTCTCTCAACTGTGCTTCAAGCAGTTGCTTATCTTTGATCTCACACATCCTGCAGAGTGTTGGGCACTGTTCATAGCTCCATATCTGCAATTCTCTGTTGAAGTTGTTGGATAGCTTCCGCAAGCTGCACTACTTGATGCTTGTTGGTATCCCCACATGTTTTTGCTGTTTTTGAATGAAAAATAACACCTCCTGTAGCTGCCATCACCTCATCTTGTAAATATCACTATTTGAGGTTGATTATTGGGTTATAAAAAAGATGTTTGATTATTCTCGTTTTATTTTTATCTTGCTTTTTCATGCTTGATTCATGACTGTAAGCATGAATCAAGCATTAAAACTTAATTTCGCATTATAACCCTATCCAAAGATTGGTTTCCAAAAGGTTCAATGTGCTTACATCTACTTCATGTCTCTTACTTGAATGATTTTTTTTTAGTTTATCAAATATCGATATAATACTTATGTTGTTTTGCATTTGGAATTGTAAGCTTATGTGTTTGAATCCTTTGTAAATCAACTATTATACCAAAAATTGATTCACATTTAAATTGTTAAAACATATCCATTCCAACCCTTTGCGAATCGATTATATCCATTGCATGTCGTGGAAATTAAACACACCAGAACCATATCCCGTACTTCATTTTGGCTAGTAGGATGAAGTGATAGGATTCTCATTACAAGTTAAGGGTTTGTGTAGTGCTATGTGCTCGGGGGTTTCATTGCCAGAAGTGTTCAAACTCCATAACCGAGACCTTCATGTGTATATCGCACAGGTTTTCTGCTTGTTTTGTTTTCTTGATATCCACTTAGACTTATCCCTCTTACCACTACCATCTAAACCCTCAGTTAGTTCGAGTCGCCCTTGTTACAGTCTGTTCAAATCCTTGATGGCTCCAGTAGTCTGAATTGAGCCAAACGGCTCTCAAACATTGTTGCTTCATGATGATGCGAGTGAGTATCTGAAGAGCCAGGTTTGGGATATGTTTATTAAGAAGTTCGAAGGGTATAACTTGCATGCAGCCAAAGAATTCTCCCAAGCGTTTGATGGACACAGAGAAAAGGTTGGTGATGTTCAATTAGAGGTCACTGAAGAATTTTTGAGTGAAGCGACAGGGCTCCCTCTCACTAGTCAGAAGTGGTTTAAGAATTCAAAGATTGACAAAGTGCCCTGGAGTCTTTTCATCACCTCCAGAAAGATTGAATGTTGTGACAAAGGTATTCCGGTCTCCTTGCTTAAGGTTAGATGGCATGGTCTGTTAGCATTTTTAAAACAATTTATTAGCTGTGAAGGTCGTTATGGCCTGGTTTTCCTTTACCACCTGTGATTGCTTATGAACTTTATGGGCTTCAGTTTGAATGTGTCATTTTATTTGCTAAGGAGTCTGTACAAAATGTCGAAAAGATACAAGAAGCATAACCTATATTCTAGCCTCTTTCACCATGGTTTAATAAAAATGTTGTTGATTCATTGCCTGAAAACCCTAGGTGATTATTGGGAAGGGTTCTTAGCTTGAAATGGTTTTGCTACAGACATTCCTAAAGTCTTCGATAAACCTCTGATAGAGAAACTTCCCATTTCCTCAATTCACAAGACAAAGCCTTTGAAGGAAAACCCTCGTCATGAGGCAATACCTGATCAGTTTTTACCTGGGCAACAAGATGTTAGTTCTCAGTTTATGGAAACTTTCATGCATGAAACGATTATCTGCGCTAACCCTACTGTAAAATCCGAAAATAAACCCCCTCGCAAACAGTCAAAAGGGAAGCAAGTAATTTTAGGGTTTCATAATAAGAGGGTTGGATGACTCATTTTGAGAAGTCTGCGTAATCGATCCAAGACTCATGTGAGCTCGATCAATTCAATCAAGATCCATGAGGATATAGACTCTGAGATTGAAAGGTTTCTTGCAGAGGAAGATCCAAGTTGTCCCAAACCGGATCCTAATCAACCATTCGATTATGTTAAAAATCTCCCACCATGTATCAAGAATAGCAAGGGGTTTATTGGTATAAAGTTCTGTCAACGGCCAACAACAGGGAATGTTGATACTCTTACATCCAACTATATGCTCCACCAACAGGTTACTCCTTCTGTGCATTGCGAAGTCTACTCGCATTGGATTGAACAATATTTTAAAGACATCCCCATTCTACAAACAAGGATTAAAGCTCTCAAAAATCATAATGAATTGCTCATAAAGGAAAATCGTGACCTCAAGACAAATGAATACAGACAATCCAAGCGTCTCAAAAATACAAGCAATATCGTGATAAAGAATGCCGACAGTGTGAAGGCCATAATAAATTCCGAGATATCTTGATCTTTATTTAGTTTTTTTTAGTTAAATGGTGAGGCGATTTTATTATAGCTATGTTATTTTTGAAAATCAAATCGTTTAAATTTGGATTTCTATTACCAATATAAGACTAGCTACAGAATCGTGAGATTCTATAGCCAAGTCATTTTTCATATAAAATTTAGAAATTGTTAGTTAATAAAATATTGAACTTGCTCTCATTTCTTTTTTTCAGGACATGATATATCTGATGTTGATCTGATGGGATGAACATGATTGACTTAGTTGATTAGTTATATCCTTTTTTTTATTTTGTAAATTGGGAAAACTTTCATAAATTTTGAAAGATACAAAATTGTCATGGGTAGCTGTAGACCCCCATACTTGTAATGTTTTGATTTTTTGAGATCTGATCCTGTATTAGAAGATATGAAGTTTATATGTCATAAAAACTCTTTAAATACTCTATGTTTTGTAATTGACAGGTATCTTGTCCTAGAGAAAAACATGGACGAATGATTCCAAGACTTAATGAAACAACATATGGCATTTTGGCTTTAGCCTCTTGTGAATGATGTTTTCATTGATGTTTTGTTAATACTGGTATATTAATAGGTCTGGTAGCTTTAGACTCAAGGATCTATTATGTGTGGGATAAGTATTTTATAAAGATCGTCTATAATTTGTTGCTCTAGATATTAATACTGTGATCATATCCTCAATTCGAATGATAGGATTTATCTTTGATTTTTTTAGTTGAATGATGAAATGAAATACGTTACACTCAGATTTGTCTTGCTATAATTATTTTCAATCATAAGATCAAAGGGTTTCATTTGTGTTCTTTTCTCTTTCATTAAACATTAGCCGCCAATACTTGTTATGAATTTATTGAAAACAATTGTAGTATAAAGTCTATTGCAGATTTATATCATAGGCGTTGCAGTTGGATTTTATTCATTCATACAAAGGCTTGAATACATCTCATGAACTAGGAATAGGTTAGCTTCTTTATGTTTCTAATTTCTGTTATTTATATATTAATAAAACCAAAATGTTTAGATTAGCTTTTGACTATCCGCGCATCTGTGTTTCATAGTTTATTCAATTCAGGATTAGTTAGTTTTATAAAAGAAAACAAAAAAATATTTAAATGTGCTTTCTTTATCTGCTTCTCAAAAGCAACTATTTCAACATTGATTTCGTAAGTTTTGATTAAAACTTGCAATTTGTAAATGATGTACATAAGTGAGATTTGTATTTTTTCTTCTTAAATACACCTACGATAGTTATATTATAATATATGTATATATATATTATAGCGTTAATAATTAGTTAGTTATTTATTTCTTTTGTTTGTTCTCTTTTAGGATTTTAGATTGGCTAACAAAGCCATTAAACCTGTCAGAATGAGTCATACCAAACAGCTTGGGTTACTTAGACAACCCTGGACCAGACATGTTCTTCCAGTTGACGGATGGTCAATTTTTCCCGTCAACAAATGGCGCTAGAATGAGGGCCTGAGTACAATTGATGGCACGTGGAAGTCGTAAGACTCCTCCCCCACACACTCGTTCCACTATAGTAACACAGAATCACACTGACGACAACATTACTTCTGAAACAACAACTACCTCGAACGAAAATCCCCAGATTCCCATTGAGCCGGTAACACCAAATCCTCAAGGGGTCGACGTACAAGAAATTGTTCATCAATCACTCATAAGGACACATAGTGCCTTGGCCCGTATCAGGTAACCTGGTAGGCCTCTTAATCAACCTTTAGATTTCTCAGATATCCAAGAATAACTCGAAGGCACTGGTCTGATTTTAAACCCTTTAGGAGACAATATTATCCATCCTACCGAGACACCTGTTCTTAGAGCCGGGGGATCTGGTATTCCACCTTCCCCACCCCATTCATCTCCATCCTCTTCAAGAGGAGAATCCTCTGACGAAGGCAGTTCCTCATTTGAACCATCTCAGCCTTCGACACCACCTACACCCATGGAAAACCAAAACAATCCCGCAAGGCCTTGGCTCGATCAATATTCTGTGGCTGTACCCAGACCCCAACACCCATTACTAAAGCACTCGGAGAAATGGTTACCTAAATTTGACCTGGATTTAAGCAATATTCCGAATACCACATAAAGAAGTTTGTGTTGTCCATTAGACTCCGAAGTGTAGAACATGAAGATGTAGTATGTAGATTCTTTCCTTATACGTTCGAGGGCAATGCCTCTACATGGTATTTCACCCAACAACCACAAACCATTATCTCTTGGGACAAATTCGAAACCTGTTTCTTAGAGAAATTTGGAGATGAAAAATCTCTTGAAGTCTTGGTTATGGAACTCTCCAGCCTAAAAATGAACCCTAAGGAGAAAGTAAAATATTTTAACCAAACGTTCCTTACATTAAAAAATTGAATTCCCATAGATTCAATGCCGACTGAAAGTCTAACTGTTGCATATTACACCAATGCTCTGGATAATAATATAGCAATTTGGGTTAAAAGGTATAAAAAGTCTATATTACTGGAAGCCTTCGAGGAGGCAAGTCAAATCAAAAAGGATATACTAAGCTTAAAAGACAATCTAAATAGTGAAGCTGAAACAATTTCATTCTCTAAAAAGAAAATATAAATCCTTACTAGGCCTCCCAAGGCCAAAAACCAACCATAAACTTTGGAATTAGAAAGCTTGCAAAAGGATTTCCAAAAATTATCAAATCAAGTCATAGACTTGAAGAGATCAGCCGAAGAGGCATCCTCAAGCAAAGGAAGTTTTAGAAAGCATTTTCCTCCCAATAGGCCAAATTTGACCACTGAAGGTCTTAATTTCAAAAGCTTACAATACGCTTTGTAGACTATTCTTGAAGCACATGATAACTCTGCCCCTTCTGAGAGTTCTGAAGATGTAGTTGAGGAAGAAGTAGCTGAAGAAGAGGAGTTAGCTCCCAATATCTTCAAACACTTTTCTGACAGTATTTTCCAAGCAAACTTTGAAACTGTCCACCCTTACAACACAAGGATCAAAACATAGAGTAAACCGTCTTCCGAAATGAGTAATAATGTGCCTCCAAAACAACCGAAGCAAGCTGAAATAAAACAGATTTTAGCAGCTCCAATTTTAGAATATGACTTGATTGAAGATCTAAAAAAACTAAGAGCTGATATTTATGTTTATGAGCTTTTGAAATTTCCTCTGATTCTATAGAAAATGCTTCAAAATATCGCAGAAAATAGTAAGAACAACGATTCTAGCAGCAAGCAAACTGCAAAAATCATTTCTAAAACAACAAAAAGATCCCTACTAAAACCACACCCAAACTTCTTGATAAAAGGGATTCAATAGAAAAAACTGTATCAAATGTAGATAAAATTGTTTCAGGGACAGTGGCAAAAAATCAGCAGAATTTTGTTGCTAGCACTCATAAAAATGTCCCACCTTTCTTACTGACTTTTGAAATTTTCAATAGAAATGTACATAATTGCATGGTGGATTCCGGTGCATCATCAAATGTGATGCATTTATCCGTTTGTCAAAAAATTAACGCAGAAGTTCAACCTTCTAGTCTCAAGATCATTCAGCTTGATCGGACAAACATTAAAGTAATTGGTGAACTTAAAAATGTTCTGGTTAGGTTATCTTCTAATCCTAAGGTTCACCAGATTATTGATATCATTGATTTTGACATCCCCGAAGTCTATGGTTTGTTTTTGAGCATGGATTGGTCCGAGCAACTGCATGGTTACTTTGCCACAGATTAGTCTCATTTGTGGCTGCCAGAAAATGGGCAGCCAAATAAAATTAGGATAAACCGTGAATGCTATCTCAAGCACACCGTGACAGATCTAAATGATCAAAACAAACCTTTTACTACATCTACTAATTCACTTGAAATGCAGGGAATGAACACCTTCTTTGGTAACTTCGTCACTGAAATTTCCCCCATCACCGATCCTAGGCAAGAATCAAAACTCATTACCTGTACTCAGTCACCATCTTTGCCAAATGTGCCAAACACTACTGATGAAGCTTAGATATGGTCACTATACTTCGACGGATCGAAATCCAAAGAAGGAGCCGGTGCAGGATGCATACTCATCAACCCCACAGGTAATAAGAATTTCATTTCTTGTCGATTAGAGGTCAAGTGCACTAACAACACTGTTGAATATGAAGCACTTCTACAAAATCTTAATAAATCTTTGGATATGGATGTGAGAAAATTAATAGTGTTCGATGATTCATAAATCATGGTCAGGCGGGTAAGAAACTCCATACATTTATTATCACCACATCTGAAAATTTACCAAACCGAGGTATGGAGTTTGATACGAAATTTTTCAGCATTTAACATCAATTACATTCCTAGACTAAGCAATTCAGAGGTTGATTTATTGGCTAATGTTGCTTCTAAACTTTTGCCTGCAGAAGGCCTTTCTCCGAATACATTTTCGATTGAATTATTGCTCAGGCTGTCAATCCCGGACAACATCACCAACTGGAGAGTGTTTGATGATGATCAACATATCATCAACTTATTTCATATGGAGGACACTTTCCAAGGTCCAATTATCGATGAAGGCACTCACAATGAAAACCTCTGCAACTTCACGGTAATATCAGATCCTAGATCTCTTGAATCAACATCTAACATGGTAAACTCTATCCCCAAATCTATTGTAGGACTAGAGAAGTTTTGACCTGCATGATAAATTTAGAGGGTCAGTAAATTGTAAAACGAACATTTCTTCTTTGATTTATGAAACAGTCAACCTAGGGACTAAGGAAAATCCGCAAAACATTAATTTGGGAACAGGACGTTCCGAGCAAGAACGGTCTACCTTTATAAAATTGTTTAAAGAATTTAAAGACATTTTTTCCTGGACATATCATGATGATTTGAAAATGTTTGATCCTAATATCATACAACATCTCATTCCCATGAAACCCCAGACCCAACCTTTTTAGAAAATGCTAAGGAAGATGCACCCTAAGTTGGAACCCACTGTCAAGAAAGAACTAAATAAATTATTGAATGCAAAGATAATTTTCCCAGTGAGACACACACAATGGGTATCTAATCTAGTCCCCGTTAGGAAGAAAAGTGGTGAAATTCGACTCTGTGTTGACTTTCATAACTTTAACCGAGCCTCCAATAAAGATAACTATCCCGTTCCTCCAATAGAGCAAATTCTTCAACAAGTTTCCAGTTTCGAAAGACTATCTCTGTTAGATGGCTTTTTGGGATACAACCAAGTCCTCATGTCTCCCTCAGATCAACTCAAAACCACTTTTCGTACCCCTTGGGGCACTTATGCCTACAGGAATATGCCTTTTGGGCTTATAAATGTCAAGGCCACTTTCCAGAGAGCAATGGACATTGCATTTTGTGGTCTCTTAAATCAATCAGTAGTGGTCTATCTTGATGATGTCACCATTTTCTCCAAAAACAAGAAAGATCATTTGTCTCACCTTAGGGTCGTCCTAGAATGATGCCGCAAGTATGGAATATCTCTCAACCCTAAGAAACCAATATTTGCAGTCGAGCAAGGAAAAATACTTAGATTCATAGTGTCCAAAGATGAAATGATTATCGATCCTGAAAGAACCCAAGATATTTCTAAACTCTCCCCTCCCTCTTCCAAGAAAGCCATGCAATCATTTTTAGGCAAGATTAACTTTATCAGAAGGTTTGTCCCAAGTTTTTCAGAAATGGTAAGGCCATTGCAAAATTTAATTAAAAAGGATGTTCATTATCGTTGGGGACCATAGGAAAATCAAGCCTTTGATTCCATCAAAAAAACCATAGTGGAAGCCCCTTTCTTGATGAGTCCTGATAGTCTTCTCATGCGTTGTTTGGAAAAGGATGAAGCAGAGAAATTACTATATGAACTTCATGCAGGGGAGGATGCTGGGCACTTCGGTTGAGACACCACTGCTCACAAAGTATTAAGAGCCGGGTACTATTGGCCCACATTGTTTAAAGATGCCCATGCATTATGTCCTAAATGCATAATCTGCCAAAAGGCTGCTAGATGAGTGAAAAAGGCAACATTCCCTTTGCATCCTATTTCGGTGGATTCACCTTTTTAGCAGTGGCGTATCGACATCATAGGGCAAATTAACTCCACTTCTTCACAGAAACATAAATACATCATTACAACAACGCATTATTTTACCAGATGGTCTGAGGCTGCACCTCTGAAAGTGGTAAACACTAATCAGGTAGTATCTTTCCTTAACACAGATATCATTACTAGATTCGACATTCCTGAATGTTTGGTCTTTGATAATGCTTCTTACTTTTCATCCCTCGATATGAGTGTTTTTTCTTTAGAAAAAGGGATCAAATTGAAATATTCTTCCAGCTACTACCCCCAAGGAAATGGCCTAGTAGAATCAACAAATAAAAATTTGATAAAAATCATCAAGAGGACAATTTCTGAAAACCACAAAAATTGGCACAATGCACTCTGGGCTAATAGGGTGACACCAAAAACCTCTTTTGGAAATTCCCCTTTATTTCTTGTCTACGGAAGAGAAGCAATTCTCCCTCCACATGTTCTACTCCCCTCTCTGCAATTATCGCAGAAATTTCAAGAAGAGGAATGCCCTCCTCTTGAAAGTCAAATTAATGCATTATTGGAACTAGAGGAAGTAAGAGCACAAGCAAAGGAGAGGTTGGATCAGCATCAGCAGATTGTGAAAGTCTGATTTGATTCAAACTCTTCTTCGAATAGAAACTTTGAGATAGGAGACCTAGTTCTCAAATGGGATAAACCTCACGAAGGAAAAGGGGAACACACCAAGTTCCAGAACCTGTGGTTGGGGCCATTTGTAATTGTCGAAAAACTAGGTCCCAGCTCTTTCCATCTACACAATTTAGAGGGACAACCAGACACATTCTCGGTGAATGGCCATGCTCTCAAAAGTTATTTTTCCTGATAATTCTAGATTCACCTCTGTATATTTTTGCTTTTAGTTTTTCTTTTGTTTTTTGGATTTTGGTTCTTTTCATTTCACTTGTTTTCACTACTTTCTGGTTGAACTTATGTCTTTGTCACCTTTTAGTTCATGAAAGGAAACCAAAATACATCATCATGAAGCAATAGTCAAGGTCTTCTCAGAGCATCAATGTTGTAAATTATTGAAACACAAACTAGCTAAAGAAACTTTATGTTCAAAATAAGTTTTCTGGTTTCACTTTATAATCATGAGCAGACACGACCATCATTAAAGCTCTTTACGTTGTCCTTGTTTTTAAAGAAAACAACTCAAGTATGCCTTCCTATCCTCGAAAAATTGGTCTCATTAGAAAACTAATTTCAAATCATAATGAAGGTTATCAAGAAAAAATTAAAGGTTGGAAAATATCAAGTATTCTGAAAACTAAAATTTTCAGCATCACCCCGCTCTTCTGAAGATCATTAAATTTATGTCAAATTGTAAATAATTTCTAGAGAGTTGTGGGAAGTGTCTGTAAACCTGTTGAGATACTGAACAGGTCTACTGGTAGCAGGTAAATGCATGCATGATGCCAAGACAACTTTGCCGAGGTACTGAACAAGCCTGTTGGCAGTGAAGCAATGTCGGGTTCAGAAAAATTATCAGGTATAAATTTTGATATTGATCGTGAGTGACCTTCATATTGAATTGAAATTTCTTGGACATGGTAGAGGTGTCAGAGTAGGTTAATTGACATCCCTTCCGAGGCTATGGACGCCTACTGGCAGAAGTGGCCCTGTCAATAGTATCAGAGACATTGGCTTGAATATCGTTGCTCTCATAATTAAAATTTGTCACTAGATTTCATTTGAACAAAAAGACATCTGAAGCTGGATTGTATGATGATTGTTGGAATTTGATTTAGACGCTTGATTTCCTTCAACTGTTCTTTGATTTTTAATCATTCTAAATCAGTCCTGACATGAACTCATTGGTGATGCAGAGATAACTGCTTCTCCCAGTAAGTCGCCACTGTTGGCAGCCCTACATGTTTTTTCTTTTTTTGAATGACAAATAACACCTCCGATAGCTACCATCACCTCATCCTGTAAATATCACTATTTGAGGGTGATTATTGGGTTATAAAAAAGATGTTTGATTATTCTTGTTTTATTTTTATCTTCCATTTTTATGCTTGATTCAAGACTATAAGCATGAATCAATCATTAAAACTTAATTTCTCATTATAAACCTATCCAAAGCTTGGTTTCCAAAAGGTTCAATGTGCTTACATCTACCTCATGTCTCTTACTTGAATGATTTTTTTTGAGTTTATCAAATATTGATATAATACTTATGTTGTTTTGCATTTGGATTTGTAAGATTATGTGTTTGAATCCTTTGTAAATCAACTATTATACCAAAAATTGATTCACATTTGAATTTTTAAAACATATCCATTCCAACCCTTTGCGAATTGATTATATCCATTGCATGTCATGGGAATTAAACACACCAGAACCATATCCTGTACTTTGTTTTGGCTGGCAGGATGAAGTGACAGGATTCTCATTACAAGTTAAGGGTTTGTGTAGTGCTATGCACTCCGGGGTTTCATTGCCAAAAGTGTTCAAACTCCATAACCGAGACCTTCACTTGTATATCACACAGGTTTTATGCTTGTTTTTTTTTCATGATATCCACTCAAACTTATCCCTCTTAACACTACCATATAAACCCTCAATTAGTTCGAGTCACCCTTGTTACAGTATGTTCAAATTTGTGATGGATCTAGTAGTTCGAATTGAGCCAAATGACTCTCAAGCATTGTTGCTTCATGATGATGCGAATGAGTATATGAAGAGCCAAGGTTGGGATATGTTTATTAAGAAGTTCAAAGGGTATAACTTGTGCGCAGCCAAAGAATTCACCCAAATGTTTGATGGATACAGAGAAAAGGTTGGTGATGTTCAATTAGAGGTCACTGAAAATTTTTTTAGTGAAGCGACGGGGATGCCTCTAATTGGTCAGAAGTTCTTTAAGAATTCGAAGATTGACAAAGTGCCCTGGAGTCTTTTCATCACCTCCAGAAAGATTAAATGTTGTGACAAAGGTATTCCAGTATCCCTGCTTAAGGTTAGATGACATGGTCTGTTAGTAGTCTTAAAACAATTTATTACCTATGAAGGCTGTTATGGCCTGGTTTTCCTTTACCACCTATGATTTCTTATGCACTTTATGGGCTTCAATTTGAATGTGTCATTTTATTTGTTAAGGATTCTGTACAAAATGTCGAAAAGATACAAGAAGAAGAACCTAGATTATAGCCTCTTTCACCATGGTTTAATAAAAATGTTGTTGATTCATTGCTTGAAAACCCTAGGTGATGATTGGGACGGGTTATTAGCTCGAAATGGTTTTGTTACAGTTATTCCTACAGTGCTGGATAAACCTCTGATAGAGAAACTTCATGTTTCCTCAATTCATAAGACAAACCCTTTGAAGGAAAACCCTCATCATGAGGCAATACCCGATCAGTTTTTACCTCGGCAACAAGATGTTAGTTCCGAGTTTATGGAAAATTTTGTGCATGAATCGATTGTCTTCCCTAACCCTACTGTAAAATTCGACAGTAAACCCCCTCGCAAACAGTCAAAAGGGAAAAAAGTAATGTTAGGGTTTCATAATAAGAGGGTTGGATGACTCATTTCGAGAAGTCTGCGTAATCAATCCAAGCCTCATGTGAGCTCGATCGATTTGATCGAGATCCATGAGGATATAGACTCTGAGATTGAAAGGTTTCTTGCAGAGGAAGATCCAAGTTTTCCTAAACCGGATCTTAATCAACCATTCGATTTTGTTAACAATATCCCATTGTGTATCAAGAATAGCAAGGGGTTTACTGGTATATAGTTCGGTCAAGGGTCACTAATAGGGAATGTTGATACTCTTACATCCAACTATACGCTCCACCAACAGATTACTCCTTCTGTGCATTGCGAAGTCTGCTCGCATTGGATTGAGAAGTATTATAAAGACATCCCCATTCTACAAGAAAGGATTTAATCTCTCACAAATCATAATGAATTGCTCATAAAAGAAAACCGTGACCTCAAGGAAAATGAATACAGACAAGCCAAGAATCTCAAAAACACAGGCAATATCGTGATAAAGAATGCTGACAGTGTGAAGGCCATAATAAATTTCGAGATATCTTGATCTTTGTTTAGTTTTTTTTAGTTAAATGGTGAGATGATTTTTATTATAGCTATGTTATTTTTGAAAAAAAAATCGTTTAAATTTGGATTTATGTTACCAATATAAGACTGGCTACAAAATCGTGAGATTCTGTAGCCAAGTCATTTTTCATATAAAATTTAGAAATTGTTAGTTAATAAAATATTGAACTTGCTCTCATTTATTTTTTTCAGGACATGATATATCTGATGTTGATCTTATGGGATGGAACAGGCTTGACTTAGTTGATTAGTTATCTCCTTTTGTTTATTTTGTAAATTGGGAAAACTTTCATAAATTTTGAAAGATACAAAATGATCATGGGTGGCTGTAGACCCCCATATTTCTAATGTTTTGACTTTTTGAGATCTGATCCTATCTTAGAAGATAGGAAGTTTAGATGTCATAAAAACTCTTTAAATACTCTATGTTTTGTAATTGATAGGCATCTTGGCCTAGAGTAGAAGATGGATGAATGATTCCAAGACTTAATGAAACAACATATGGCATTTTGGCTTTAGCCTCTTGTGAATGGTGTTTTCATTCATGTTTTGTTAATCCTGGTATATTTATAGGTATGGTAGCTTTAGACTCAAGGATCTATTATGTGTAGGATAAGTATGTTATAAAGATCGTCTATAATTTGTTGCTCTAGATATTAATACTGTGATCATATCTTCAATTCGAATGATATGCTTTATCTTT
Source organism: Picea mariana (assembly GCA_032191745.1). Classification (NCBI taxonomy): domain Eukaryota; kingdom Viridiplantae; phylum Streptophyta; class Pinopsida; order Pinales; family Pinaceae; genus Picea; species Picea mariana. Next base: position 34,054 of record JASDQU011175361.1, read on the forward strand.
GATTTTTTTAGTTGAATGATGAAATGCAATACGTTACACTCAGATTTGTCTTGTTGTAATTATTTGCAATCATAAGATCACATGGTTACGTTTGTGTTCTTTTCTCTGTCATTAAACATCAGCCACCAATACTTGTTATGAATTTATTCAAAACAATTGTAGTATGAAGTCTATTGCAGATTTATCTCATAGGCATTGCAGTTGGATTTTATTCATTCATACAGAGGCTTGGATACATCTCACGAACTAACAATAGGTTAGCTTCTTTGTGTTTCTAATTTCTGTCATTTGTATATTAATAAAACCAAAATGTTTTGATTAGCTTTTGACTATCTGCACATCTGTGTTTCATAGTTTATTCAATTCAAGATTAGTTAGTTTTATAAAAGAAAACAAAAAATATTTAAATGTGTTTTCTTTATCTTCTTCTTGAAAGAAACTATTTCAACATTGATTTCGTAAGTTTCGATTAAAACTTGCAATTTGTAAATGATGTACATAAGTGAGATTTGTATTTTTTCTGCTTAAATACACCTACGATAGTTATATTAGAATATATGTATATATATATAATATAGTGTTAATAATTAGTTAGTTATTTATTTCTTTTGTTTATTTTCTTTTAGAATTTTAGATTGGCTAATGGAGCCATTAAACCCGTTAGAACGAGTTATATCAAATGGCTTGGGTTACTTAGACAACCCTGGACCGGACACATTCTTCCAGTTGACGAACGATCAATTTCGCCTGTCAACAATACTCTATTGGTTTGTCCTCCTTTTTCTCTAAACCTATCACAGAGCGAAGTGCTTCGCTGATTGCTTCTTTGACTCTGAGCTGTTCTATAAGCAACTTCTCTTTCTCTTGTTGGATCTGCGCTTTCTCCTCTTCAAACTTTATTTGGACAACAACCTTCTCCTGCTGCGTAGGTCAGCGTTGCTCTATGACTACTTCTTGCACTTTATTTAGGGCCTCGATGGCCTATTCTGTTTCTTCCTGTGCGTGACAAAGGAGAGCTTCGGTCGCATCAACTAGTCTACGGAGTTGGGCAGGCTCATCTCCCAACTCTGGTTCTTCCGATGGTGGGGGCACAATGGATATTGCGCGACAGGATTGAAGGGCCTATTGTACCCCTCTGAGTTCTACCTCGATTATGTCGTACATCTCCTCCTTCTTGGATTCATGTTTCTGCAATATGTCCTGCGAGGCATCTGATACAACTGTGATGATGAAGTCGAAGTCATCAACCGTGAGCACAGTTCGCATCACAGTTTTATAGCTTTGAATTTCTTTTGAGAAGTAGGTTTCATGGGGGAAGCCTTTCTTTTCTTGGAGGGATCAGTCTCATCAACAGGATCCCTAGGCGGTGTTACTTCGCCTTGCTTCTGTTGATATTATTTACTATTGGTCTCTTCTACTTCATCATCACATCCTTGTCTAGGTGATTTTGAAGCGATTCCATCTGATGTACTGCTCAGGTTTTGTACCTCTTCGGTCTTCTTCCTTCTGCTAGTTCCTGGTGTGTCGTGTTCTTCGTGGGTGGCCTCCGAGTTGCCAATTAGTCCGAGATCTAACATTTTTGTAGGGTTAGCAGGGATAAGGAGCTCTACAGACTAGTCCTTAGTTATCTCTTCGAGGTCCTCCTCTGTGACATTATAATATGACTCAAGGTCTTCTTTATGCTCATCTGTGCAAGCAGTGATATAAATAAAGTGTCGATCTATGAGAAACTTCATGAGAGGTCTAAACTGGTGTAGGGTGTTTGGCTTCATGCAAGGGATAGATTCAATGGCCCTTTTCAACTACAGGTAGTATGTATGGAATACTGCGTTCGACTACCATTGTTTTCCCATATCGCTTGAGTACCAGAGCATGGTGAACTTCGCAGCGAGTGGTCCGAACGACTCAATGTATGGGAAGGTCGCCCCTTCCAGCATCTCCCAAGAAGTAAATGCTATGAGGATCAACAACCAGTTAAAATGGAACTCATAGCCCTGATCCTGAGCTTCGCAGCGATCCAATTCTAGTTGGTTGACTAGGTACTTCGCCCAGTTCATTTGGCGTCCTTCTACACACTTTTCGGCGAGGTCAAAAACAAACCCTGTGACCTGCGTAGGTCTATTCTTTCTCACCATCTTTCTAGAGATTAGCTAGAAATCTAGGCACACTGTGCCATTCTGGATGGAGGCTACCTTGTAGCCTCGTGTCCCCTTTTCCACATTGCCATATGTGTCTTTGATCCTCTATGCCAATGCACGATTTGAAACCTTCCCTGGGTAGAAGTCCTCTGGGTCGGGTCCCTGCATGCTCAATCCGGTGATCCTATGGATCAACGTCGGATCAACTGTGATGCGTCTATCTAGCCATAGATAGCTTCCATGGTAACATGATAGAAGGATATTAACACACACGTTAACCTAATGGTGCCTTGCAAAATGTGGAATCTTCATCACATTCAGGATAGTGGACTGCACGATGTTCATAGTCCATGGTTGGGGAATTATTTTCGAGTTCTTCCCCTTATTCCTAGTCAAATAATTGTAAGGAGCGAGCATACTATGGTTCTTGCGGTCTCCTAGGTTGAAGTCACTAAATTTTAATGTCATGATCTTATCCTGTTATGTTCTAACTGCACCTATCTCCTTCGTGAGGTACGCAGTAACCATGGTGTAATCAAAGTGTCTTGGGACACTGTCAAGACTCACCACGCCAGCCAAAGGTGGGATGTAGTCGGGATTAACTTCACGTTTTCCAAGTCATCTCGATGCTTGGTTATTTTATTGGTTGCAGGTCGGGATGGTCCAGATCCGCGAGTAGCCAACAGAGAGGCTTTCATTCCTCTCGTCGAGGAAGCTTGAATACCTGCGGATATTACTTTTTCAGCCATTAGATCGATGAGAACTTCTTCAACCAACTTCTCTATGGCCCTAAGTTCATTAGACATGCACACTCAGATTGGATAACTCAGGTGGATGAATGAATGCTCAAATAAATAGAACCAGTGTTGATCTCAATAAACACAGAGTTGTAGCAATGAGTTGGCTAGAATACAATTCCCAAAAGTGTCTTCGCTGCAACAGTCGATGCAATAAGTAGATAGCGCTGTAATTAATCTTTCCAATGGGCGAGAGGTCTTCATTAATGCGGTCCTGTATGTTGTGGCGTGGTCCCAACGGTCTGATGGCGAGATTTATTTCCATAACTATTGTTCTAATCATTCGGGGCATCAGGATAACGATTATAATTCTTTCAATGACTATATTGCTTCACCGTGGTGAAGTGCCATGTTGCGCTATTCTGATATCCCGACGAAGTTCCAGTTTTGCAAACCTTCCTTCTGCGAAGTCCCCTCTAGAACCTTCTGCAACTTTTCTATCTTTTCTCTCTTCTTACTAAGATTTCTAGACATATTCCATGTGATCTTCATCTCGGTATTCCTCTTTCCATTCTGATTCTTATCTCCTTTTGGCATAGTAACTTCGCGTTGTTGAGATTCTTTCATAGGGTTCAAGGGCAATACTTCTTCTCTGTCTGGGGTAGGTGCTTCAGTATTCTATGAGTCTTCTTGTGTTCTTTCAACTTTGACATCCAAGTTTCTGGTTCTGAACAACTTTGATATGTTCTCCTATTCTTCAATCAAGTGTGCTATCCTTCTAGTCATGAAATCTTTTAATTCTTTCTTCTTTTGTTCTAAGACTTCCTCTTCTTTTCTTCTGGCCTGATCTTTCTCAATCCAAGTTTTTCCTAGTAATATAGAAAATGGGGCGCTCTTCTCAATAAATTTAACAACCTTGAAATCTTCCTCTGTCGAAGTTCCATGAGCACTCTTAGGTATCTGGGTGAGTCTTCCACATAGGGTTATCAACTTTCCTCTAAATAATCCTATTCCTCCCAATGAAGGAATCATAGGAGGACTTCCTAAAATGTCCCAAGTTCTTTCTGTCATAATATTCACCTATGTTTCTTCATCTAGAACACAGTCAATGTCGAAGTCTCCTATTCTTGCTTCTATGCATTTTTTTTCTTTGAAGATCTCTGATAAGTTGATATTTCTATGATCATTTAGGGTTTCTTTCACTTGTAGAAATACATTCTCTGATTCTTTCTGGGGTTCTATCATGGTCTCAGTTTCTTGACCTTCCTCAGGGTTTTCTTATCTCATATTCATTCTTTCAAGCTTAGAAATCATTCTAGGGAAATCCAAAACTTCATGATCCATAGCTTTACAAAAAAGACAACTAGGTCTTCTACCAAGGCATTCCTTAGCAAGATGTCTCGGTCGTCTGCAATTTTAAAAAAGGGCTAATCTTCTTTTTCTTTGAAATGATCCCCAACCTTTCCTGTACTGCGCACTAGGATCATAGTAGCTAACCTGCAAAAAATTCTTTCTAGGGTCCTGCATCCATTTGTTAGCCCAAACATTCTTTCTATGCATAGGAATAACATATCTTTAACTATTCTTATCATATCTACTCATATCAAATCTTATTTCTTCTAGTTGTGCCCTAGTTTTCAAGCTAGGACAAAATGTATCAAACATACCTAGATCCATACTTTTGAAACAAAATTTTTCACTTATCTTACCTTTTCAATCAAAACTTTTCACTGTTATTACCTTTATTAGAGCACAAAGCTTTAAGATCTTACCTCTTTTATTCATATCTAACTTCTCTTTTTAGCACAGAGCTTCACAAGTAAAGTAAAATACTGCGCACTAGGGCAACATATCTATGCACAAAGCTTTCTCTTTTCTATAGTTCCCAGAAATCATAGTTTCTGGTCCCGACAACAGAACCATTTGTTGGCACAGGGGCATACCCAGGGTTGAATGCTTCAACAACGCACCAAAAAAACCCTAACTACCGACCCTTTCGGCAACACCTACGAAGTATATGAAGTCTCACCCGAGGTAGAGGCAGAGGTGGTTGCAGGACTTAGATGTCTACAACCTTAGCTGGGACACAAATCTATGATTGTAACACCTAAATGGAACACTTAGCATTTATAGTTCATTAATATTCAGCCTTAGTTTATAGCGTAGATAACCCTAACAACATATCAATGCAATATTCACACAGATCCAATATATTCAAGCACTAAGCACATTTACATAGACTAGATCTTGCATTCATTCACATTATTCATCACTAAGCTATCATATTAGATTCTTCTAAGCATATATCAGTGGACTAAGCATTTAATCACATAAATAAGAGAACAACCATAAAGCACAAAGCAACCACAACACAGGATATACGTGGTTCACCCCCAGCCTGGGGCTACACCCACCAACTCTTCTTCTCTTTTATTGCCTTTTGTCAATCTTCTACATGCACAGAACCATGAGATATTACTTCGTAGAGGATAGGAGATCTGTTCTCACTTCCCTAGATCCTCCTTCCCCAAGTTACAACACAAAGCCTTTTCACAATCTCTTACAATCAGTTGCACTTAGCTCTGCAAGTTCTCCACATAGCATGCACGAAGCATTTACAATTTGTACTTAGCACTTAGCAAGGTACAAAAAATCCTCCTCCCTCTTACATCGCCTAGACTTCTATTTATACATTACAAAAAGGGCCTAAACATGGGTAAACCCATGGGATGACATCCCCATACCCGTTACATATCCCAAAACCCAAAAATCCCTAAATAGGGGGTCGATATCCCACGATCTCTGCTTCAACTTGTGCTCCACCTTCGACAACATGTTGAAGTCCCAAAATAGGTCAATCATGACCAAGGATTCTCAAAACTTGGTTAAGGGCCAACATAAGGCCTAGATTTAAAGGATCATAATGAATGGGGATGCAGTAATAGGGAGTAAAGGGTATTCATACAAATCAATGAATCTATCTAAATGCAGGTTGAACATGATGAAGTGTTTAACAAATCACTCTGAAATGGATATTGATTCACCTTATGATTTTACAGTGCGTTTTCCGAGTTGTTGTTATTAATGAGTTTAAATGTGAAGTCAAGGCCCAATCAGTCCAACCACCAGAATATTTATGCGTATGAACTACGTGTTATATTTTGAGAAACAACATTTAGTTAGAATCAAAGATACACTATTATTTTGCATATAGGCATAGTATAGGGTGAGAGATTTTATTTTGGGGATGATTTTATAAGAACAGAGGGTTTCACAACCCATAATGTTTTGATTTTGGGGATAATTTGATAAAAAAACAATGTGCCACAACCCATAATGCTTTGATTTTTAGTCTAATTTTATAAGAAAATAGGAAAATAAAGTAGAAAGGATTATGTATCAAATCTCTCAGAATTCGATCAATAATAGCTGGAATGTAACAATTTTTTCTGATAAAATTGCTTTAATAGTGGGCATGCCACAGTTTTTCCTAATAAAATTGCTTCTTCAAACAAGTACCCATGAAAATCTTCATAGTGGACGAAGATGAAAACTTAAGGAATTATGTTTTTTTATTTAACCTTGTTTTCCATTGCTACATGTTTTGCATGTGGAAAAATTGTTTCATCTTTGTAGCACAAGGACATTTGCTGGTGACTGAGACATCTACAAGAAGATTGGAAAATGATTCATCAACTCCATCCTAAGCCTGAGCGTATTCCTTTTCATACCAATAATCATTCCTTTTCATACCAATAAGCAATTTGTTCTTTCTCATTAAATTCTACAGACAGACACTCTTTGAGATCCCCTTCCTGCACCAGACAATAATTTCAAAAAGGTTAATAATTCAGGGGTAGAGATGCAAATGCTCTCTAAATGAGGAAAACATCAGACCTTCCTACAATATCTTGATTGCAATTAGATCTACAGGAACTCAAAGTTGTTCAAAAAATAATTAACATGTATCTTTAATGACCATTAGTTACAATGATGTACACAGGCCCGTGAATAAACTCCATAGAAGTAATTAAATCATATTGAAAGAAGTATGGAATTTATACAAATAGTTGAGACAAAGTTTTTGTAACTAAATAACAGAAAATAAACTAAATGTAACTAACAGTTAACTAACACAGACCAACTAAATGTAACTAACAGTTAACTAACACAGTCCCGTAGGATTCATTAAGATTCCCTCCTTAATCTGAAGGTACATCTGACATTCCAAGCTGTGTTATGAATTTCTCAAATTTGTCATGGCCCAATGCTTTAGTAAAGATATCTGCAATTTTCTCTGATGTAGAGCAATGTGTCAGATGAATGGTTTTGGCCTCGACATGATGCTGAATCAAATGATATTTGGTGTTAATATGTTTGGTTGGATCATGGAATTTAGGATTTTTGGACAATTGTATTGCAGAAGTATTGTCAACAAAGAGAGGCGTTGAAGTCATTTGTTTCTCTTGCAAGTCTTCAAGAATTTTTTGAAGTCAAATGATTTCTTTTGTGGCTTGATCTGTTGCACCGTATTCAGCTTCAGTTGTAGAATCAATAGGAACTGATTTCTTTCATGATCTCCAAGTGATGGATGTTGATTCAAGATTCATGAAATAACTTAAAGTAGACACCCCATGCTCTTTATCTCCGTCAAAGTTAGAATCTGTGTTGATACTGAGAGGGGGGTGAATCAATATCAAGTACAATTTAAAACCTTTTTCAACTTATTCTTAAACCATTCAACTATATCCAATGAGAAATGAACAATAGTATAAGAGTTACACCAATACACCACAATACACCATGCACAATATATGAGAAATAATCAATACTTATAGTTCAAGGGAAGTAATGACTTCNGGAGGGATAAACCTCCAAGAGGAAGATACAATCCTCCAATATCAAGAGAGAGTTGAACTCTCCATCCTTTCCCCTTCCTTCCACCTAAGAATATATGACAGATAATAAAACTTTACATTAAATCATCACCATCAACCAATCATCACATAGAACCTGATAATGCTTCCTGAGACTTCTTCAATTTCTGCAATTCTTCAATTCTTGGAGTACTATGATATTGTATATAGTATTACTCAATGTATTATCTAAAACTCCTCCAATTTTCACTCCTTGAATCCTCCCCAAAAAGAGGTTATAGAAAGAATGGTAGACTTTATTCAATTCCGGTCTATTCAAGAGAGTGAAATTGCACAGAATTTACCACGCTCAATAATTAACATCCAATTCTAAAACTTGCACACAAGAAACTATAGTACATATTATTTCCAATGAAATTTGTCCCACTTCATTTGGATTCTTAATGAAGAAGTTATGACTGATGTACCTGGAACACCTGTTTATTGACTAGCTTCAGGACTGGTCACAAACCCTATCTTCCATAGAGTGTATCTCCATAATTATAGAAAATAAAGAGATAAAAATTTTACCAGAGGTACCTTAATATGTATTCTCAATACCATATCGATTTCACCAACTGAATCGTTCTAGAAAAACTGTTATAGAAAAAATGGTAAGATGACCTAAAAATAACATACCTTAGAACACATCACCAAAAGACTTCATCCTCCCGTGAAATATGGCCTTCTTTTCTTCTTATTACCTCTGAAATTCGAATTTTATCAAATGAATGTATAATGATGTTTATTTATACCATTTATGTCACTTCCTTTTAACATTACGACTGACCTGACACTTTCTTATTTTGTAATTCTTTTCTTTAATTATCTTCAGGGCCTACATGTACTTCCTTCTTCAATTCACTTTGTCATCTTCAAAAATTCATTTCTCCTCAACCATGAGGATCCACGTGATGTGCCACATACCACTGGAAACAACATGATGCATACTATCCATCCATGGGTGTTGTATTTTCATGTGCATTTACCTTCATGTCCAAATAACTTCATCAATCTTGTGGTCCAAAACCCATGACTAGGGTTAACATCAATGACAACAACCAATCTTCCAGCAATCTACCCCTTTGTCATTGATGGCAACACTCATGCTCCCCCTATCATCATGATCCCAATTATCTCCCCCTTCGACATCAATGGCAAAGGGTATGGCCTCTCCCCCTGAGTTTAATGGCAAAAGGTAACCTTCTTCTTTGGGGCTGGTCCCCCTAAACATGTGGCACTCAATAATACTTCATCCTTATTTTTTGTCTTTGGGACCTTTTATTCCTTGGAATCCTTTTATGTGGCTTCTGTCTTCTATCTCTTCTTCATGTCTAGGATGTATATGTTGTTCAGTCTTCTTGTTGCAGTTGCAATCAATATTCCTGAGTTATTTTCTCTGATTTTACATTTTCGAGAGTCAAACGTAAGAGTGTATCCTTGATCACATATTTTGCTGACACTGAGGAGATTATTCTTCAAATCTTCAACCAATAGGACTTTTCCTGCTTTTACATTTTCTCTTCCAAGCTTTACAGTTCCTTTTCCAAGTATTTTGGTAGATGAGTCATCTCCAAATGCAACATTTCCACCCCTTTTCTTCAAGCTGACAAATTTTCTTTGATCTCCGGTCATATGAGATGAGCACCCACTGTCTATGAACCATTCATCTTCTTCTTTGCATTCTTTAGCGACTAATGCTATTTGACAATTTTCATTGTGTGGAATTTCTTTCCTTTTCCATGCTGTAGTTGGTATGCAGACATTTGGCATATGATTATCTTCCTTCATCTCTCTATAATCTCGTGCTTTGTGACCAAGATTATGCACTTGTAACATACAATATTTTGATCCATTAATGGGTCAAATGGATTATAATTTCTATTGAAAGGTCTACGAACATTTTCATATCTGTTATTTTCACCATTCATGTAGCTTGCATAGTTATTCCTTTCATTGATTTTACAATTGATTGCCTTGTGTCCAAAATTTCCACAAGTATAACAATGTCCAAGAAAGAAATTTTGATTCCTGGGCGTAAGTGATCTTCTTTGTGGTGTGGTCCATCTGGGTTCATGATCTATTCTTCTATAGTTTCCTTCATAATGATTGCTTTCATACCTAAAGGGAGAGGATCTTCTTGATGTCTCATTCCTTTTGAATTCTAGTTTTCTATCTTGTTCTTCAACTTGTTCTAGAGTGTTGGTTTCATCATTTTCAACTTCCTTCTCTTGTTTTGTTGTCTTCAAACTGTCATTGTATCCTATTCTTGTCTTGTCGTTTGGAGATCTTTGACTGCTAAGGATCTCATCTAATTTTTCAGTGCTTTTTTCGAACTTCTTCAACTTTTTTGTTGTCAATAGTAGCTCCCCTTTTGTGTGATCCAATTCTACTTTCAATTTCTCATAATCTTCTAATTGTTCCTTCAACCTATTAATGGTATTTTCAAGCTTGTAATTCTCTTCTTCACAACTACTCAATTCTCCTTTTAGTATTATGTTTGTGTTTCTAAGCTTGCTATTTTCAGTTTCAACATGCTTCAACTTTTCAAGATTCTCATCTTCTTGTTCATTCTCTGCATTGTCTTTGTATCCCCAAAAGGAATCAAGGTTGGTTTCTTCCTCTGAATCTTCTTCACAAATTATTTCTTCTTCTTTAGAATTCTTATGATCATCATCTTGGGTTTCTTGGGTTATGAAGATGACTTCTCCTCCGTCATTATCTTCTTCATCACTCTCATATGAGGAGATGTCATCATCCTTGGAGTAGAAGCTCTTTTTATTGTTGAGACTTCTCTTTTTATAGTAGCAGTTTTCAACAATATGTCCTATTCTACCACAATTAAAGCATTTGAGAGGAGACTTACCTTTGTATCTTCTACTTCCTTTCTGGAACCTTCTTACGAAATTTGCTATTTCTTCATCAAGGTTGTTATCCTTGTCTTTTGTCTTATATATGGCTTTAAAGGTTTCTTCATTGTTTGTATGGTCACTTTTTGTACCTGTTCTCATTTCATATGCCATAAGAGTCCCATGTAATCCATCCATTGTCATTTTGGTCAAGTCCCTAGTTTCTTCAATGGCAGAGACCTTAGCATCATACTTCAAGAGAAGTGATCTCAACACTTTTTGTACAACCAACGATTCATTGAG
>JASDQU011175362.1:36174-52710 GCA_032191745.1 Picea mariana
AGGCCTCGTAGTTTTATTATTACTTTGAACAGGAAATTGTACAAGATACCCGAGGTTGTCCGACCTAGTGCTATTTCCTTGATCTCTGCTAAGCAATGTAGGAAGGTCATCTCTCAGACGGGGAAGTTTGTCTTCTTCGTGATTCTCTCCCAGAATGAGAGAAAGATCACAGCCACATCCAGGGTCTCTGTGGCCGACCTCTCCACACAACAGAAACAAGTATATAAGGTCATGGAAGAATACTCAGATATCTTCTCCTCACCTACCGAGGTACCTCTGCACTGCCAGGTCAAGCACCCCATCGATCTGACCCCCGACGCACCTCTGCCCAATGGGCCAGTTTATCGCCACTCTCTGTTAGAGAATGAGGATATCAAGCGACAGATCCAAGAATTTCTCCACAAGGGGCACATCCGTTCCATCTCATCACCCTGCGGGAGCCCAATCGTGCTGGTATAGAAGAAAGATGGAACCTGACGACTTTGCATTGATTACTGGGCTCTGAATAAAATCACAGTTAGAAACTGGTACCCGATTCCCCAAATCAATGACCTCCTTGATAAACTCATGGGGGCCAAATACTTCAGTAAAATTGATCTGAAGTTTGGCTACCACTAGGTCCCGATAGAACAGACAGATGTATGAAAGACCGCCTTCAAGTCAAAGGAAGGCCTTTTTGAATGGTTGGTCATGCCCTTTGGTTTGATAAATGCTCCAGCCACTTTCATGAGGATGATGGATGATATCCTGCGACCATTCACCAATACTTTTGTAGTGGTGTATCTGGATGACATTCCCATTTACAACAAGACTTGGGCCGAACACTTGCAGCATATTCAACAGGTTCTGCACACCCTGCGGCAGCACAAGCTATACGCCAACTTGAAAAAATGCTCCTTCGGCATGGACATGGTCCATTACCTAGGCTACATCATTGAACAACATGGCGTACATGTGGATCCAGCCAAGATCCAAGTCATCTGTGACTGGCAAGCCCCAACCACACTCACTGAGCTTCAGAGCTTCTTGGGCCTTGCCAATTTCTATTGCAGGTTTGTGTTGGGATTCTCCCATATTGCATGGGCCCTCAGCTGAATAACCAGGGGTGGTGGTAAGGCGAAATTTGCGTGGGGTTGGCCCCAACAACAAGCATTCAATGATTTGAAGCAGCGCTTGTGCTCATCCCTAGTACTTTCACTACCAGACCTGCAGCAACCCTTTGAGATTGAGACTGATGCTTCAGACTATGTTGTGGGTGTCGTTCTCACATAGCATGGCCACCCCGTGGCCTATCATAGTGAGACACTATCAGATGTTGTCCGTAAGTACCCTACTTACGACAAATAAATGTACTCCATTGTGCAAGCTAGTCTCCAGTGGAGACATTACATTCTTGGGAGGGAGACGGTCATCCACACTTATCATAATCCACTGCAGTTCATGCAGACACAAGGAAAATTGTAGAATGACTTCCATCAAAAGTGGTCCACATACTTGTAGCAATTCCACCTCAACATCAAGTATAAAACAGGAAGCACCAATCGTGTCGTTGATTGCCTCAGCAGACCACCAGTCGCGACACTCACCAGAGTGTTAGACTCTTGCAACCATGAGACCTTTGGATGGCCCCAACTCTATGAGACAGACCCAGACTTCGCAACCACCTACCAAATGTTGGGTGCAAAGGCAGTTATCGATAATTTCCATCTTTAGGATGGGTTGTTGTGTCGTCTGGGCCATATATGTGTTCCATCAAGCGAGCGAGCGAAGCTAATATGGGAAGCCCACTACAGTCAGGTGGCAGGACACTTCGGTGTCAAAAAGACAGTGGCAATGCTACAAAAACATTTCTACTGGCTGAAACTTCAATAGGAGGTCAGCAAGTATATCAGGTCTTGCACTGTCTGCGCTATTGCCAAACCAACTACAAAGAAACAGGGCATGTACACCCCTCTCCCTACTCCTGACAGGCCATGGGAATCCATCTCAATGGACTACATGTCGGGCCTCTCGTCCACCAAGCGGGGAAATGACTGTGTTTTTGTGGTTGTTGATCGCTTTTCTAAGATGACAATTTTGGTTCCCTGCAAGAAGAGCATCACAGCAGAAGCCACTGCCAAGCTCTTCTTTGAACGAGTCTGAATACATTTTGGAATCCCACAAACCATTGTCTCAGATTGGGACAGTCGATTTCTCAGCACATTCTGGTCGAGCCTCTGGTCACTGCTGGACACCAAACTCACCAAATCGACGGCCTTCCACCCCCAGACCGATGGCGAAACCGAGGTCGTAAATCGAATGATCATGCATATCCTGTGCATGTATAATTCCTAGCACCCTCGCACATGGGATGAGAGCCTTCCTTATGTACAATATAGCTACAACCGAGCCCTGCATAACTCAACCAGCCACAACCCCTTTCAGGTGGGGTTGGGATTCCAACCATTGGGTCCCATAGATGTTGCACTTCCCCTTGCGGTCACCTCGACCAACTCCTCTCCTGCTCCAACTGAGGCTAAAAAAGCCACCCGATTCATTGAGAGGATCCAGCACATCCGCCAATAGGTTCAGGATATCCTACAGAAGTCCAATGACAAATACAAGCAACACCATGATCAACATCGGGTGCCACATAAGTTTCAGGTGGGCGACAAAGTTTGGTTGCACTTGCAGAAAGAACGTCTTACAGGACCCCATCAGAAGCTTCACCCACTTCATTATAGGTCGTACACCATCACCAAGGCTGTGGGGGATAATGCTGTTGAACTCAACATTCCTCCTTTCCTTGGCCTTCGCCCAATGTTCAGCGTGGACCTCCTTCGGCCTTATTTCCCACCATTATTGGACACCTCAGACGTAGCAGAACAACTGACACCAACATAGCTTAACCCCGACTGCATACAATAGGCATCCAGTGATCAGATTGTGGACACATAGATCAAGGGCACTCGACAACAAAGGATCCAACTTTATCGAGTCGTCAAAGCAGGGCAGGTCCTGCACCAAGGCAAGTGGCTCACCCGGGGCCAAATTCAACAGAAATTTCCTCATTTGATGGGGGAACTCAATGCAATGGAGACCATTGCTTCCTAAGGAGGGAGGATTGATCCAGGTGGATATCGGTGGCCACCCACCTTTTCCAGCTGGCTCAAAACAACTTTCTAACAATTTTGATAATTTACTATTTTTAGCAATTTTTCGGGTCCTGAACTTCCAAAGCCATTTTGAGGCCCTAAATGATTTTTTTTGGGGTATGTTGCCGTCAATTGTTGTATTCCTCGGATAGATATTTCCAATGGGTTATCATGTGCCTAAAACGGAGATCGTATGCAAAATTTACGACCTCGAGAAGTTGATGTACTGACTTACCCAAATGGGGCCCACATGACCTTTGGCGCTTCATCTCCTAGGGTTAGGTTTTTGGATGTTTAGGGTTTTTGAAACTCCTATTTATTGTAAAAAGGCCTTGAGAGCATCATTGTAATGGGCTTCTGGTGAATGAGAGCAACCATCACATCTCTTTTCAGAGATAAGCCGTCACCATTCCAACAAACTTGTTTTCCGCTGCATTTTACAGTTTCAACTTATTTTCTTATTGAATAGAAAACCAATTTTACTGTATCTCTATTAAGCATCTGGTAATAATCTGTACTCATTTTGTTCTGCTCATAAAATCCAGATCAATATACCTGCGTGAAACAAAGCAACAGGAAACTGATGTATACAAACTATATCTCAATGGGGTTAGTACTTCATATATATGACTATCTGAATAACATATAAGCAATTGGCAATAAATGTTGACGAAGTCAATGTTTATCAATAACAATGAAAATTATAATACTTCACCAATAAATATTGAAACAATATGGCATTCAATGTAACCAATCAATACTTCATTCAGTAAATGCCTTAACCATTATTCAATTGTTCATAAACAAAACAATGTTGCACTAATGATGTAATACCATGAGATGACGACAACAATTAGGGTTAATAGGGTTAGCTCTTAGACTAGGGTTAGTAGTTAGGGTTTCAATTCAAAGTGTTTAAGAGTATTCTAATCAAGTTTCACTTCAACGCTGGAGGACTTTATATCAGTGCCTTAGGGTTTAGTGGAGTCAAAAGTGAAGGACACAGAAGTTGAAGGAGGCAAAGATTAAGGACTAGAGGGAGAAGATTTGAGTTGTTGCTAAAGCAAGGCCTCAAAATAAAAACCCTAGGGGAGAGAGGCTCACTCTGGTGTTGCTACAGCAAGGCCTCATGCTCTGTCCTCCTTCCTCGCAAACAGCTAGCTCAAGGATATAGCATACTACCAAAACAAGAGGGTTTTATGAGACAAGGTGTTTCTACAGCAAGGCCTTTCAGCAAACCCTAGAAAGACTACRGCCCTAGTGTAGTAGACCTAGGCCAGGGACGTCTGTTTTACATTAAATTGTCAAATTAAATCCTAAATCAAGCTTAAAAGAGAGTAAAAGCCCCTCCAAGGGAGACGTTAGCCCCTTTTTGGGCAGATGGGGTGTCCTGGAGACAAACGTTAGCCCTCCTTGGGCTTCTCYGACCTGCCACACATGCCACTACTACCTAGTCTGCCTCCCAAAACGTCCATGATGTTGGGTGACGTCATTGTCAAGATGGTGACGTCTTAGGCCTCCCAAGGTCAACATTCCACTGAGAAAGGTTCGTCCCCCCTAGGTCAAGCTTTGTCGGGGTGCCTCTGGTGGAACATCCTCTTCTCCTCTGGTGCAAATCTCTGGATCCATCTCTATCCTGTATCTACCCCCTGATGGGGTCTCAGTATCCACCTGATGGGCTCTTCAGCCCAATGGAGGTCCGAACTGATCATCTCCCCATGTGTACCGGTCCAAATGGTTCCTGTCCGTCGGGCATGGTCCTGCACATCAAAATCCACGCCCTCCATGGGCTCATCAGTCATAGGGATCATAGCAATGTCAATCACATCTCATCATCAATATTATTAAACATGTGCACAAAATCCCTAATACATCAGTTAACAGCTCAAAGACGTTACACAAGCCTACAATACAAGTTTGGAGAAAAGGACAAGGCATCCTATTGGGCTAGTGTCCACAGAATAAGGAAAGTTCCTAGAAGAAACCTCATCCAAGCCATGTAAGTGGGTGATGTGGTCAGGGGATGTCCAAACATGTGGGTGCAGTGAGGGCCAAGGATGCAAATATGTTACCTGTGGGTGCTTTTGTAGAAGGCGAGTTGTACCTGTCATGGATGCATTTTTTACAAGCCCATTCTTGCCTTTTATTCTTCATTCTTTTACTCTTTTATTTCTTTTGGTTCAATATCTAATCAGGGGAAACTGCCTTGGCGTGGTGACCAGTGGTAACAATGTTACCCACAAGTATTTTCACAAAAATGAGAAGGCTAGCTCGTGATGAGACCCCCTTTCCCTTGACCATGCAACCAAGAGTCACTTCCCTGGCATGGTGACCAGCTAATGGCAATGTCATACTGTTAAATACCCATGTACCTAATAGGCTGACTCATGATGAGACCCCCTATCCTCTGGTTAGACCTTGTTTTATTATTTTTCAGGGTCCCTCTCATTTCTTGTTGAGAAGCTTTTTATTGCTTTCTCGGGGATCCCAAGGCAAAGCGTCTCGAGGTTTTATTTTTAGGCTTTTATCTTTTACCAACTTGCTTTTACCTTCTGGGCCTTTAGCCCCTTCTTCCCACGACATAAGGTGCAATCCTAAAAATAGGTCAACCCAATGTCTGGACAAGTGGAATGGGATAGGTGAGCAGGAAACAAGATGGAAAAGTGGTGCCATGATGGGAGTGGACGATGGCTTTCAAAAATCCCCACTAGTGGCAAACCAAAACCTACAGACACAGGCTTTCTAGGGCACCCTGTCAATCCCCCCAAACATGTTCAAGCAGGCAAGTGTAAGATCCAAGCAGTTGTTAGAAATAAAAGAAATCAGATGCATACATTCAATGGTTTTGATGATCAAAGTGACACATACCATGATACCTAGACCAATTACCTCATGGAGCAAGAACCTTCTCTGACACAGGATCAAGCCGATGGTGATGGATGCTGCTGCTGTTGACAAGATAAAGATGTTGGAGGAAAGGAAAGGTGGGCCCTCCAGGGCCATGCTAAAGTCAATCATGCTCTCTGTACTCCATGTCTAGGACCTGTGGGCCTCGAGACATGATCTCCTAGTTATCCCCGAAAGTGGGGGATAACATCTGGCTCCAACTCGAGGACATGTGCTCACTGTAGAGCACATGAGAACCTTTGCATCTTTGGCATAACCTGTGGACCAAATCGATCTCAATAGAAGTATCAGTAACAAAATTCGGGGTGGTAATGCCACCCCAGCATATATAGACTGAAATAAAACAATCAATAGTGTGTATGTAAAACAAACTACTTACATGTACCTATATGTTGGTTGGATGTTGGGTGTTGTCAAACAACTAGTGAAGCCAATCTAGCAACGTCCCACAATACCTTCCTTTGTGCTTTATCATAAACCAAAACAGTGGCAAGTCAAGCACAAAAATGTCATGGGTTAGAATATATATCGTATCACTGGAAATCACAAAATCTAACTCATGGAGGTAGGTGGGAGGGATAAAATCATGCCATGTCAATCTCTGATGAAAGTGTTCAATCCACTTCAGGAAGGGGTCATAAAAAGTCCAAGGTTCAGAATATTGACTCAAAGGATCGACAAACTGGCTACCTAGGACATTTTCACACTCTGAAGCTCGGGAAGGGATTGACAAAGATCTAGTAGACGATTGACAAACTCTCAAGGGAAAGTTAAAAAACTGAGAAGATGGACTCAAATCTGTAGTTTTCAACCAACCCTTGGATTCTTGGGTTTGCTTCAGAGGAAACTCAATATAAAAGATATAATTTCCAACTACACCTTTAATGATAYARCAAGRTAWGGCAATAAGAGGTGGCTRGGGAAAAAGGTCATGAGAATCCTTCTTCAGGCAAACARTATTCTTGCTCCMATCAAAACCCRAGCACAGYGGTGGTTGATAGTCATTTTCATAGGGTAAATCTAAGTGCTCGGASRAGTAATCATCAAAGACCTCAAGGTAAGACCGAAAATCATCAGGCAAATATGGTACTTGGTCAACCTTGGKTGTTTGGGGAGCATYGGTAAAAATCTCATCTCCTTATTGCCACTAGTCAAGAGCTTGTTGTGATAATTGCAAAGGAAACACTTGAAGATGACTCTTTATGTCATAGATGGGATCCATATCATAACCAACTGCATCCCACTTATGCCTCCCAACATGTATGAACTCATCAATATCAACTAAGTCGGTGTCAGTATCATAACATGGAGGGTTCAAAACATTCAAAAACTCATCCATTTCCTCCTCTTTTCTTAAATCATAAAGTAGACAATCATCGAAATCTTGGAGAGGAGGGTAACTCACTTTTTCTTCTTGTGCAGGAGCTTCGAGGACTTGGGTATCTTTAACATGCATTATTGTTTTATCCTCATGAGTTGTCCCTTCATCTTTGATTGTACAGCAAGGAAAATGCTCTTCGTTCAAGGATTCCATTTCTCCATCACTTTCTGAATCATGGAACAAGGTATCATCAAAATCCTGAAAAGGAATGACACTAACATTGTCGTCTTGTTGTTGTGCAGGTGGAGAAGGCTTGTGGATCGCTTCATTAGGAGGAGGAGGGCATGTTGATACTTCATCATTGGGTTCTGGCTCCTCCACTATGTCTTCAGCAATCCCTGGTCGATCTGAGGTTTGTTCCCCTTCTTTGAAATCAACAATGAAGTTCTCAACAGCAAACAAACTTTCCTTACTAAGAGTACCTGAGGTAAATAGGCATCTTATTTCAGACAAGGAGATGTTCTCCTCAATTCTTGCAGCCATGTTGTAAGCTTCATTGAGCATCTTCAGAGACCTCTTATGAAGGAGAAAACCCAGATGTCTCAAAAGTGCACAAGTAAAGAGATGGACAAGGTACCCCTCTTTGGGATGATGACTTTCAGGAACTTGATACAATATGTTCTCAAATCTATCCTGGAAGTCTTTGACAGTTTCATCTTCAACTTTCTTTATATGCTCGAGCTCTTCCAATAGCACTGGGATATCTTCCAAGTGGATACCCCATCTCTCGAGAAAGATTTTTTCAAATTGCTCCATAGTCATGATGTTGGCATTAGGGAGGTTGTCATACCACTCTTTAGCATTGAAACAAAGAGTGGTAGAGAAAAGCTTCATGACCACGTCTTCAACATAATCATCGACAGGGTAGGATAGGAAGAAGTTCCAGAAATTTCTCATGTGATAGTCAGTTCTTTCTCTATCACCACCAGTGAATCCAGGGAGCAAATTTTTGTATTCAAAGGGCATTTGTTGAGGATACCCTGGAATGTTACTCATCTCTAAGGGCTTGTAGTTCTTGGGATCCCATTGTGAAGTCATTGTTGGCTTCGTCATCAGTGGAGTCGCCAGATAATTTTCTTAAAACTATCAAAAGTTAAGGGAAAACACCCTAATTGGAGTCATCGGGTAAGCTTGTAAGATAAAGACTCTAGAGGTAAGGCTTACTGAAAAGTTGTCGTCTTGAGGAGAATTGACTCAGTGTTCCCCGACAACGGCGCCAAAATGTTATAGCACAGTTTGTAGTTAGGATAAAAGGCTTGAGTCTTGTAGGTCAAACTGGCGTAACAGGAACCTATCCCACCCAATGTCACCACGATGGGAGGTTCTTTCTATTTAGGGAGGTGAGACCCAGGGGAGACGTCCCCGGTGACCTGGGATTTTGAGGAGGCAAGAGGATAATAAGACAAGGATAAGTTTTTCCCCCTCACAAGTCACCACCAAATAGATAGTCCGACCAAAGGCCAATTTAAAGCAAACCCCCAAAGAAGTATACCTGCCTAGAACAAAGAAACAGAAAACCGATGTATACAAACTATATCTCAATGGGGTTAGTACTTCATATAGATGACTATCTGAATAACATATAATCAATTGGCAATAAATGTTGATGAAGTCAATGTTTATCAATAGCAATGAAAATTATAATACTTCACCAATAAATATTGAAACAATATGGCATTCAATGTAACCAATCAATACTTCATTCAGTAAATGCCTTAACCATTATTCAATTGCTCATAAACAAAACGATGCTACACTAATGATGTAATACCATGAGATGACGACAACAATTAGGGTTAATAGGGTTAGCTCTTAAACTAGGGTTAGTAGTTAGGGCTTCAATTCAAAGTGTTTAAGAGTGTTGTAATCAAGTTTCACTTCAACGCTGGAGGACTTTAGATCAGTGCCTTAGGGTTTAGTGGAGTCAAAAGTAAAGGACGCAGAAGTTGAAGGAGGCAAAGATTAAGGACTAGAGGGAGAATTTTTGAGGTGTTGCTAAAGCAAGGCCTCAAAATCAAAACCTTAGGGGAGAGAGGCTCACTCTGGTGTTGCTACGGCAAGGCCTCCTGCTCTCTCCTCCTTCCTGGCAAACGACTATGAGACGAACAAAGTTTGCTCACACAAGAATTATCCAAAATACTTGGAATATAACATAATAATCCATGTAGGAATAATGTATAAAATATGAATAGATAAGATAAGATAAGATGATATACAATTGAGAATAAGGGCTCGTTTATATACCCACGCAGGGGTGCCCTTAACCAATAGTCATGTCCTTTCATTATTAATAGTTATTATTTATTAATTAATTATTATGTTATGAATATCAATTTATATATATTTATGTTCATAACATTGTCTTCCCCTTAAAAATGCTTTGTCCTCAAAGCATACTTTATGGAAGACTTATCTCTAGCTCTAGCTTGTAATTATTGTCTCCTGATTCTTCATACTTGAATTAGTAATCGTTGAGGACCTAAGACAATAGGATCTTCTAAGTGCTAAGCATAACTGTCGAATTGTAAAGGAGTCTGCCCATCCTAATTCGATCTTCTACGGATTTGGGTTTTTATAGGGTTCTTGGAAAAAACTTGATATATTTCTACTCCCATGATCGCTTCTATTTTGACCTTCACTTGTAGTGGAAGTAATATTCTTCGACATAGCGGGTATTTGTTTCAGTTGAAACATTGATTCGCTGAAGTATCAATTTTTGTGATTAGGATGTTGATAAGGCATCCTCGCAACTTGATCTTTACTTCTTATACTTGCATCTTTTCTTGATTAACTTTTGGATTCGAGTCTTCTTCATATCTCTGGCTTGTTTGTACCTCGACATTTGAAAACTTCTTTACATCAACTGAATTTGTCTCATTTTGAGTTGTAAGGTTGATTTGGTTTGTCATCGTTTCCTTATCGACTAATGATGTTTTGCTATCTAGTTTTTCTTGTATAGTCTTCTTATCATGCTTCAACTTTTTAATCTGAGTTAATAGATCTTGATTATGTCGTCTTAATCGTAAAAGTTCTTCCTTATTTTTTGACTTATTGTCTTTTTCTAATTCTAGATTCTCCTTTCTTTTGTCCTTTAAGATTTTAATTTGTTCAAGTAACTTCTGGTTAAGGTTCCTTAGGCAGGAGATTTCTTCCTCCTTTTCAGTCCTCCTTTTCAGTTGATGTCTCCTTAAGACCTTGATTTTCTTGTTTCGAATTTGTATTCCCTTGCTTCTTGTCTTTTAACTTTATGTTTTTAACTAGTAAATTTTGATTATGATTTTTTAATCGTAATATTTCTTCATCTCGTTCTAGTAAGTCTTGGGTCCATTTTTTGTCTTTCGATCTTTAATTCTTCATTTTGTGCAATGAGTTCCCGAATACACTCTTTGAAGTAACGATTATCTTTCTACGTTAACCCATTAAAATATTTTTCCTTCTCAATTTCAAACTGTAATTTTTTATTCCTCGCTTTATAATGTCCTAGTTCTCCTTCCAATATTCGTGATTGTATTTCAAAATTATCTTAATATCCTTCCATAATAAATGATTTTTAAATGTTTCTTCAATCCTTTAAAAAAATTATTTTTCCTTACACTCCTTTCTATATATATATATATATATATATATATATATATATATATATATATATTCTTTACTTCTTCACCTTATTCTTTTAACTTATACCTTTCCCTAACTTGAGTGGGAAATTAATATCTTTATAATTTTTACTTGGAAAGCTCTCTATATAAGCTTTTTAACTTATACTTTAATGAAAAAGTACTTTAATACTTTAAATATGTTCAACACTTTAATGTAAAGTGCTTTAATATATTCAAAGCTTTTATATATAGAGGCCCCACAAACGTACTTGGGAGAAAGAGCTAGGGAGAAAGAAGAAGTACTACATTGAAGAGTTTAACCCCACTCATAACCATCAACAAAAGGTGTACATAGAGGCCAATATTTCTTGGAGATCTAAAATTCTTATTGCTCAATTAAGGACTAACTCTCATCAACTCCATTGTGAAACAGGGCGCTGGAAAAGGCCAAAAGAAAGGTGGGAAGAAAGTGTATGTACTTTGTGCTCGTCCGGAAAAGTGGAAATAGAAAAACATTTCATTTTAGAATGTGAGGCCCTCAAACACAGCAGGGAAAACTATGCAGGTATTCTGGCAGCTAATTCTTGGGATAATCTATTCAGCAAAGAGTTTGTTGAGAAGCTGGGAGCGATTATTGTAAAACTTCACAGGAAAAGGGCCGAATACAAAAGCCAGATGGAAAAACAATCCGTCCCATAAGCTATTTTTAGCCTCATGGACGTTAAAAATACTTTCTTTCTTTCTTTCTTATATATACTTTATGACTTCACTAGATAACTTTTAAACCCTTTTTTTTTAACAATCCGTCCCATAAGCTATTTTTAGCCTCATGGACGTTAAAAATACTTTCTTTCTTTCTTTTTTATATATACTTTATAACTTCACTAGATAACTTTTAAACCCCTTTTTTTTAATAATATAATACCTTATTTTTTTCTCCACTTATTCATTTTTATTTTAAATATAAGCTTCGTTCTTTGTTAATTCGTGGATACCATTTAAACTCCAAAGTATTAATTACTTTAATTGAACCTTTTCAAAAGTAATTTTTTTTTTAATAATATAATACCTTGTTTTTTCTCCACTAATTCGTTTTTATTTTAAATATAAGCTTTGTCCTTTGTCTTTTTGTGGATACTTTTAAACTCCAAAGTATTAATAAATGAAATTTACTTTCTTTTAATGAGACTTGTAATATAGGGTATTATCTCCACTATAATCAACACTTTATTTCACCACCGTCATGATTCTCTCCACTAATCGTCGCGATTTATTGAACGGATGCAAATAATAATACTCTTAGAACCTGTTGTATACCTTCGCTTCCAAAATAGATTAAGAGGAATACCAAAATGTGGCTGGCAAGCACATATAAGAGAGTCATTTCTGTGGCTGGTTATTCCGTGAATGCAGTATATTCGTCGTTTTCCACGAGTTAGCATTCCATCTTGGAACTTCAAATTTCGTGTGTCCTATCCACCCAGTAATAATACATGCAATTGTTTTCTGTTATAAACAAATCTGTGGCAGCTCCCCTTATCGCTCATAAATACCGCGATGGTCAATGCAACTAAACCCACGAATTGATCACTATGGTCTGACGTAGAGAAAGGTACAACAACAATTGTTGTACGTAGCGCTTTTGTGCATATGGAAATTTGGTATGATGGACTGTGCTTGCAACAACGAAGAGTATAATAGAATGGCGGCTCTGTCAGTGGAATCAAATGATACTTCTGAAATATAATTTCCAGCAGATTTTTTTCACTTTCCTAATATATATATATATATATATATATATATATATTAATTTATCTGGATTTGCAGCAGAATATTTTTCAACAGACTTTTGAGTTTATATAGCTAAAGCCCTGAATTGGTCAAAGACTGAAGTTCCGAAGAACTTTGAAAATTTGAATGGCCAAAGGTCTAATCGCTGGTCAAAGACCAGATTTCTTAGAAAAACTTTAAACTGATGGGGTTCGCTAAAAGTCGGTTCAGACAAGGTCTGATAAAGAGAGTGGCCAAAGGCCAGGATCAGAAAAACACAGCACTGATACCAAATGAGACGAACAAAGTTCGCTCACACAAGAATTATCCAAAATACTTGGAATATAACATAATAATCCATGTAGGAATAATGTATAAAATATGAATAGATAAGATAAGATAAGATGATATACAATTGAGAATGAGAGCTCGTTTATATACCCACGCAGGGGTGCCCTTTGTTGATATTATGGTAGCTGCAGGAGGTATTTACCTCCACGTGTAAACCTGAGAATGATAAAATACTCCAAGAAGCAAGAAGAAACCCTAATGAGTTGGCTAATAACCCTAGAAGACTTGTCAGCTCAAGAAGATAATTTATATTAGGTTATTAGCCTCCAAGAGAAGAAGTCGGCCAGAAATAATATTATATACCGAACAGACAGATACCCAGAATGAGAAGTCGGCCCTGGAAGTTAGCCAGAATTAGTATAAATACAGGAGGCCAATTCTCATTCTGGCAGGCAGTCTCAGAATTGCAGTCTCCAGTCTTGTGCACACTGCAGTTGCCCAGTTTCTGCGCAGGTTTGGAGGAAAGCAGCCATTGCAACTGCTGCAGTGAGCAGTTTCACTTAGACTATCTCTTGGCTAGGGTTTGGACTATTTGATCAGCGCTTTGTGATGCACTATCCTTGAGGAAAGGTGTGTTACCCTTTGTTTGGCTATCTAGCCTAGGGTTTGCTTCCGGAGTGATTCTCTGTCAAGGTTAAGGTGCTCTGAGGGTGGCTTCGGCCTATGGTTGGGTGACAAGAGTATTGTCAATGGTAAAACGAGCACACATCTTTCATATTCTAATAGGTTATGGGCCCACACCTCCTTCATTCAGTCTAAACGCTGGAAGGAAACATAGCCGCTAGGATATTGAGCTCGCTAAGGAGATGCCGCTAGGGTTACTAGCAGAAGCAACTTCTAAGACATTGTCGCTAGAGTTACTAGCATGAGCAGTTGCAGAAACCCTAATCCTCGTGTTGAGGCACCTTAAGTGAAGGGATTGACCCGATCTTCGGATAGATCAGTGCGCCCTAGCCTAGCACATCTCCTGGTACTCTCAGAGAGCCAAGACATGAAGTTTGAGCTTTTGGTCAAATTTGGGGTTTGACCAAGTCAAAGAAGCCATGACTTATTCTATGAAGTCAGAGAACAAGTTAGATGGAGCCTTTAACTTCATAGCATGGAAGAAAAGGATTGACCTCATCCTTGTTAAGAATAAAGTGTTGGATATCTTGAAAGGAAAAATCGTGAAGCCAAAGTTTGAAGAAGGAAAAGAGAAGGAACCACAAAACATTGCAACTATGGAGAAGTTCAAAGACAGTGATATCAATGCTATGAGTATCATAGTGGAATCTATAAAATACCACTTGATACCCTACATTTCACATCTTGACTCATCGAAGATGTACGATGCCCTAACAAATCTCTTCTCGGTCAGAAAAATTGGACGAGTTATGAGTCTGAAGAATGAGCTCCGTGACATGAAGATGAATGATGAGGACAACATAACATCATATTTTGTGAGAATCTCTTAGTTAAGAGATCAACTACAAGCTATTGAAGAGATCATCTCAGAGAAGGAATTGATAAACATAGTACTCAATGGTCTTCCCAAGATGTGGGATGCATTTGCCGCAAGCATGAACACAAGGAAGGAGTATCCAACATTTGAAGAACTTTGGACTTGCTGTGCTCAAGATGAATCAAGGATCAGAGCAAAAGAGAAACCCCAAAAGAAGTACGATGATCAAGCCTTCACAGCAAGATTCAAAAACTTTAGGAACAAAAGGAAGTTTGGTTCAAGGAGGAAGCCAAATCAAGAGAAAGACATTTCAAAAGTACAATGCTTCAACTGTCGAAAGTATAGTTACTACAAGAATCATTGTCCCAAGCTAAAGAAAAGGAAGAAGAAACACAAAGCATCAATTGACGAAGGAAAGGAACCTACAAAGAAGACTAAGCAGGATGGAAGAGACTTCTTCTTATAAAGGTAACAAAACTCTTCTTATTTCTTGTACATATCTCGTTTGCATCGTCTATGTACATATCTTGTATATCTATCTCTTGGAAGATAATGTGTTCCAAGAAGAACTATACCTATGGAAGAACAACAAGATAAGGATTGATATCATTAGATAATACACATGAAAGGATGAAATACGCCGAATCAATCATGAAGAGACTCTGAAGAAAGAAGTCAGAGAAAGACTTATAACATTTTGTAGAAGACAACAAGACGGAAGTGTGGACTCTGTTAGACAAGAGAGCCAATTATATATTGCAGAAGACAATAAGGATGCAGATGGAAGCGTAGACTCTATTAGACGGAGGGAGCTGATTATATGCACTCATACATGAAGCAAGGATTAGAAGGGAGCTAATCCTATGATCCATTGAAGATGATGAAGTATATATCCATGATAGCAGCCATGAAAGACAATGCGTATTCTTCAAAGAGAAGCCTTAAAGTATCCCCGGTTGTCCATCCACATCCGTGATCCTATGATGGAATCTTTAAGGCATGGAATCTATAAAAAACTCCATGGAGCCGAGAACTAAAGAAACACATGAAGATTCCAATAAAGAAAGAGAAGCCAGAACAACCAGTCATTGTATCAAGAATCACAAGATTACCAGCCTGATATGAACTCAATAAAAGAAATCAAGCAGAGGAACTGAAAGTCGTGATGAAGAACCGTGTATGAAAGACTTATGAATGAAAGCATTGTGAGATCTAGAACTAGAGGTTCTCCCAGATGGAAGGAGAAGACTATGATGATTATTTGTTCCAGTACACCAGACGTATCTCTACATGAGTCATTATATCATCCGCAACATCCATGAGTTGGAGTTCTATATCAGATGAATGCAAAGAATGTTCTCCAGAGAAATTGAATAAAGAGTGTATGAAGAACAATCTCAAGACTTTGAGGCATACCATAAAGAGACCCTTGTATGCAGATAGAAGAAGATAACTTGGTGGAGAACCTCCAGTGCACAGCAGAAGCGTGGTGAAGATTTCCTATAACATCAAGATGATTACTCAGTAGATCAGATCTCATGATGACATAAGAAGTGCCACATGGATATGTTCCAGTTTTCCAACAATGATATACTCTATTGTTCAAAGCTACATGAAGCCTTCACAGAAAATCAGTGTTCCAAACTAAAGTACATTTAAAATCAAGCATTACATTATCCGTGATGAAGTCCAGAAAGGAGAAAGTGGTTCTCCAATACATATCTCCACAGATGAGCAGATAAGCAGACATTTAGGTAAAGCTTCTATCCAAGATGAAAGAGTTTGCGTACTCAAGTTGGAGCTCGTGGAGACGACTTCCTTATTGAAAAAGGAAGAGATGACTCCCAGGTTGGGAGCGAGCACTGAAAATATTATTGAGGACATTCATTTTCAAGATTGAAAAATAGTCCACCTTGGACAGATGCTTTCCTGTTCGGAAAGTGGATTGAGATT